>JAQPZY010001359.1:1750000-1827500 GCA_029931535.1 Margaritifera margaritifera | reverse complement strand
ACCACTCACGCACCAACCTTTGCATTCAGCTTGAGTCGGGACGTAAAGTAGGTTAAAAATGTTGTTTTCTTAACACTAGAACTTTGCTACACTCCAGAATAGTGTAATTAACACAAAGTCATAACGTTTTTAATGTATTGAAAGATGACTAGTTTTGTATCTTTTTTCAATGTAAAAATTCAAAGAAAATATATAAACAATCCCTCTAAGATGTCAAATATCCACACAAAACCCTGGCGTCTTCTCATCAAAGATGTTAGGTACGGAAAACAGATGATATGACTATCTGCCCACCATCATTTTAAAAAAATGGGTTTGTTTTTTTGTTTGTAAATACCGATACAAGAAATTTAATTTCCTTTCTGTTTCGATAAAAAAAATTTTGTTTAAAAATATTACACAATACACAATGGGTCGACCTCTGCAGCTTAAAGGTTAATCAGGTATGTACAAAATGTATTGGCTGACATTTCTATGAAAGAGTGAAGTGTCTTGCCCAAGAACAGAACACAGCAGCCTACATGGCTTGATCTGGGAATCAAACTCGATATAATCTGTTTGATTCCTGTATTAAAACAGTTTGTTTTTTCTTCACTTTTCTAAACAAAATTCACTAACTGTAACAAAGTTGTAATATCATAATGGTTCGTCTATTATGTGTACTTAACTACACAATAAATTTTCCATGTTTTCCTACATGAAACAATTTTTTAAAATTCATTTTCATCTATATTTGAATTGTCAAAATACGCTACCTGTAAACGTGAGATGAGCCCACTTCCTAACACAGCCAAGTTTTATCCCGTACAGGTGTATGCACATATCATTGTTCACGGTTGTGCACCTGGATCGCATCGAGGACATGCAACCCTACTCTTTACCAGGTAATGCAGTGCAAACAGGACATGGGTTCTGTCAAAGGTAAATAAGCTCCGGGCAGAAAAATGGAATTTTGAATATATGTTTTCTTCTTCTTCCTGATCAGTTCTCTTTGCGTTTCCGTATTAATGTTGATGTTAAATGTATTAATGATTAATGTCTTTTCTGAAAATATTCATATGTAAAATAGGCGCATACGCTCTCCTTTGGTTCACTGTTGTTCCAGCTTTATGCATAAACATATCAAGAACCCTACCAACTCTGTCAATGCCAGCAGTAATCTTCTTTTCATCAACAACCATAGTTTAATTATTTTTTTTTTATCCTTTGACGACAAATCTCAAACTGGCTCCAGTAAACCAAGTTTTACATCGATTTCTCCAATCAAACACTTAGTTAGTATTGACTCACTTGAAACGGGAACGTTAATATTGGCCTGCAGTTTATTAAAATCACCTTTCACTGTTTCCTTACTAACTATCATGTACTTATTTTGGGGTTCACTCATGAAACTGTGAATTCCGTGAAAGAGACGGAGAAGGAAATGCTATCCGGGGAAAAATGTAATTTGCCTCCCACCCGTCGCATCTGATCACAGACCTTCTCTGAAATATTTGTAATATGGGCCCGAGTAGTTCGTCCTCTTTTGATAATGAACATTGGATCCGTCTCTCCGTCTGATAGTTGCACTGATTCGGTACTTATATTTCGTTTCTCGGTACAACATAGTCTTCGCTGTTTTAACATTCCTTGTTTTTATTGTTGTTGTCTCTCTGTTGTTTTCTTTACGCAGTTATTACTTGTTTTTCCTGCCTTTCTGGAGAACATTGAATTCTTTGTCTTCTCGGCACAAGCAGCCATAATAAATGCTCCTTTGTCGGTGCATATATAACAGTTCTTAAAAAATGAACAGCATCTTCTAATCAACCTAAAAAATGTTTAAAAGGAGTTTATCAATGATTGTTAAAGATTAAAAGAGGGTGAAAGATACAATAAAATCCCAGAAATCGCTATTTGACCGTATTCCCAGCGTAATCAAATTTGGGGCGTCTCGTTTTTTTTCTTCACCAGACCCTGGTTTGGCTTTACATTTCATAGCGATGAAAGTCGAAGAGGGCCGGTTGACCCAGGCTAAGGAATAGGGCATTCTTAAAGAGAAGAATGGCTGTAAATAAAGAAGACACAGAGAAAGTACAACAGAATGGTATGGAACGCCAAATCGTTCAAAATGGATGAAAAAATGTAATTGAGATCGAGTGACAGAAACCGAAAACGAGTGGGAGACGGCGAGCCGTGGAGATCGTAGGGTGAACTGGCAAGATCATAGGGCGAGCTTGAGAGAGCATAGGGTGAGCTGGATAGCTCATATGGCGGGTTGGATAGATCGTAGGGCAAGCTGGAGATATCTTATGATGAGCTAGGGAGGACGAGCTAAAGAGGGCAAGCTGGAAAGGATGAGCTGGAGAGGGCGAGCTGGAATAATCGAGAGCGAGTGGGAGAGGACGAGTCGGAGTAATCGATAATTAGTCGCAATGGGGAATAAAATGATAGATAATTCTATCAGTAACCTGTAAAGTAGAGTCTCCAAAAACTATCAGAAAATTGCCTTCGCTGAACCCGGGTAAAATTCACTGCCTTTATTATTTCATATCAGTGCATTTAGAAATCAAACAGCAAAATTAAAGTATATAATTCCAGGCAACCATATTAATTTGACATAGGTTTTGTCTATGCATAATTTGCTGGTACTTTTCATGTTTACTAATAAAAGTTGGTACACAGTCTGATGGCAGTCAACCGATGCGAACATTAGATGTAAATATTATGTGACCAATCTCATTTCGTAAGGTGACTTCCATGAAAGAAAAGACAGACATGAGAAAAAAATCCATTTTAGAAACTTATTTATTTTATGAATCGATCACTTCTAAATTAAATACCGTTACCTAATATATATTGTTGCTAATACAAAAACAATGTCACAGACTGTGTTCTTACTTGCATTTATTTTCCACACATAATCTTTTGTTAACATTGCCATTTCACTGGTAGAGTATCATTCTTTCTTTAATTACATAGAAATTGAATGACTAATAATGATGAACAATGACATGTATCTACTTGATGAAGTATGTCTAACATATAAAATGAATTTCGATATTCTTTGTCTATATATTGGTATATTTTTTGACAAATAAAATAAAATAAAGCTATTCGATGGCTCATTATTGCAAATGCACATACTTTTCATATAATACCTTTTTGTTCGCCGCTTACTGTTGAAAAGGGAAGGTATTAATTTGAGCCTATCGTTCGGCATCCTTCCGATTTCCCGGACTATTTCAGTAATGGGGCCTTCAATGCGCAAGTTAAGTCATTCGAGCTGTTGATTGGGGCGATTTTATCTGCAGAGCGACCTCTGAAGGTCACATGATCAGATTCAATCCGATAGATGGATGTTCTGTGTGGGTGTGTGGGTGTGTGGGTGTGTGTGTGTGTGTGGGGGGGGGGGGTCGATGTACAAATTGGGACATTTGTTTTTTGAGGTTTTGGTTTTGATGATTTAGGGCACAGCAACATAAGAAGGTTTTTTAGTGCAGAGTCTATTGGAGTAAAGAGTCTTGCCCAAGAACACTCCATGCTTGCCGACTCGGGCCAATCTGAGTGTAGGATTTGAACCCGCACAATTCCGAGAGGGGGGGGGGAAGAGGGATGTTCTATGGGGCTTATGGGAATTTAACATTACAGATGTCACTATGGGTGTCTATGGAAATTTAAGATTAAGTTTGGATCACTATAGACTCTAATCGGAATTTAACATTACATTTGGGTCACGATAAACTTTAGTAGTATAGAGCACAAGGATTCTAAGCCTCCCCTTTTATCTTGATTAATTTATTTAAAGTTCCAGTAGCGGCCAGGTAAAAACAGCGTGTATTCAAAAGAATGAAAGATCCTGGAGAAGCTTTGCTGTTACGCAAACATCAATTAACTGACAAAATACTTATTACTTTTCCAGATTTGATGGGAAAAAAGTAATCAAGATAGGAGAGGTAACCTATAACCGACCATCTTTGTAATACATACATTCACATTCAAAATAGCATGTGTGGCCTAGTAGAGTTACTGTACACTTACACGATTCGTTCGCATTATAAATACAAGGTGTGGCCAAGTGATGTTCAAGTACTCCTATACGAGCCGTCTACATTACAAAATTCCATAGCCTCTCCACAATGAGAATGTTACTTTACAAGAAGTCTTGCAGCATAGGTAAAACAAGACTAACTATGGTAGAATCTTCTATGACAACAACTGAACTAGTATGATAGTCCTTGGTTAACTCAGTAAATCCTGCAGGTACAGTTAGCTTTATCAACTCTTCAAAAGTTAGGGTGGTCCAAGCTTGTAATACAAATAGTATGACACGATGAAGCTGTGTCGATTTCTGGCTGATATAAGTCGCTAACGATGCCCTTCATTTGACTCATTTATTACATTAAATTGTTTAACTTTTTACAACATCTTGGGGATGTAGGTATTATTATGGTTATCGATTGCCAAAACTGTTACTTTTAGTCTGACTGGTCCCTCTTGTGGTTCTTCTATTTTAGCTTCTGCTGACCTAGGATTTGACACAACATCTTTAAAGACATGGAAGATCTTTAAAATCATGCTGAGGTATGTTGACCACGACATTGATTTCAAATCTTCCTCTGTTCTCTTCATACTTTTTTTCTTCACCATTTATCAATTCATTTTCTATCAGCTTTGTCTTTATCTCCGTAGCATCATCTTCTAACTCCTCTACCAACTCACTATCGTGTATCTTATCAAATGTAATTAATTGATTCAAACTTCCTTTTATATAATCAGTCTTTTTGTACAGTACTTATATCTTTCAATTCAAAATTTTAAGCTCATTCGAGATTAAACTATAAGCTTCCTCTATTTAATTTTCTTATCCCATGTTGCTATAGTTTTCTGAACTGCATTTTAAATTTCAAGCTGTTGCATTTAAAATGTTGTTGTTGCTGTTGCAGTAATTGATGCTTTTCTCCTCTCGTAATATATCCTAAAGGCTTTCTCATAGACTTAAATTCAACTAATTTTCATTGTGCTTGCTCTTCACATGCATTGTTAAACCCGACATATTTCTGGATATATAACAACAATATGGACATAGTTTTGGCATTTATGTAGGACGAAGAGGCCTATTTGTTACATCCAAGTTTTTAAAAATGTGACAATTTGTTACATCTAAGTTCTTAAAAATGTGACAACTTGTTACATCTAAGTTTTTAAAAATGTGACAATTTGTTACATCCAAGTTCTTAAAAATGTGACAATTTGTTACATCCAAGTTTTTAAAAATGTGACAACTTGTTACATCCAAGTTCTTAAAAATGTGACAACTTGTTACATCCAAGTTCTTAAAAAATGTGACAATTTGTTACATCTAAGTTTTTAAAAATGTGACAATTTGTTACATCCAAGTTCTTAAAAATGTGACAATTTGTTACATCCAAGTTCTTAAAAATGTGACAACTTGTTACATCCAAGTTCTTAAAAATGTGACAACTTGTTACATCCAAGTTCTTAAAAAATGTGACAATTTGTTACATCCAAGTTTTTAAAAATGTGACAATTTGTTACATCCAAGTTCTTAAAAATGTGACAACTTGTTACATCCAAGTTCTTAAAAATGTGACAACTTGTTACATCCAAGTTCTTAAAAATGTGACAATTTGTTACATTCAAGTTCTTAAAAATGTGACAATTTGCTACATCCAAATTCTTACAAAATTATTCTAATATCAACAAGTTTGTTCTAGACAATTTGTTACATCCAAGTTCTTAAATATTTGACAATTTGTTACATCCAAGTTCTTAAAAATGTGACAATTTGTTACATCCAAGTTCTTAAAAATGTGACAATTTGCTACATCCAAATTCTTACAAAATTATTCTAATACCTACAAGTTTGTTCTAGACTGTATTAAATACTTTTTACACTTTTAAGGTAACTTTGATCACTATAAAAATAACTAAATTGCGTGCAGAAACAATTATTGAAGGGTTTCTGGTATAATAAATACACCATTCATGATGAAAAAGGATGCTGTGAATAACAACTCTTGTTTCAAAGTAACAATGATAATACCGTCTTGTACTTCTGTCCTAAATGTTTTCAGGAAAGTCGAAGTATCAAACAACAGGACAATCATAAGCAGAACTGTGTAAACACATGAAGAAAAAGCGTTAGTGAAATTAAAAAATTCAGTGTAGGAAATTCTATGAGCTAAACTATCTTGAAAAGTTGGAGAAAAAAAATGATGGTTCGATGAAATGTAACAAATGTGCGAGCAAAATATGTACTGAATGGGCTATGCAGTTTAAAGTACCGAAAACTAGAAAAAACTACAGCATGCGAATGTGAAAGAACTATTCAAATACGTTGCTTAAATCCGCATATACAGTCAAAGATTCACAACGAATTAATGGACAAAAATATTGAAATTCTTCAGAGTTAAAAAATCAAACACGCGAGAAAAGGAAAACAAAAAATCAGCCAACTTTAACAACCAAATTTAAAACTTTTCGCTATCTAAACATCAAGCTTTTTCTAAAATGTTAGAAGATAAGAAACAATCGCAACGTTTCAGCAAGCAAGTATTGAAAATTTGATACTTTAAAAAATTAAATATGCGAGAAAACGAGAACAAAGAGGCAACAAATTGTAGCAAATAAATGTCAGTTCTTGCAAACAAACATCGAAATTTTCGCCATCCAAATATCACAGTTTCCGGAATGTTCGACGATAAGAAACAAGAATAGAAACGTTTCAGCAAAGAAATATTGAAATTTTACAATGTTAAAAGATCAAAATGCGAGAAAACGAGAACAAAGAATCAACAAAGTCTAGTGAACAAATATCATTACTTTTCACTATCTAAATATTAACGTTTCTTTAGAATGTTAGAATAAAAGAAACAAAACTTTAAAAAATTTAGCAAACAAGTACTGAATTTTTTTTCAACTTTAAAAGATCAATATGCGATAAAACGAGAACAAAGTATCAAGAAATTCTAGTGAATAATTGTCAAATTCTAGCAAACAAAGGTCACAATTTTCTCTATCAAAATATCTAGATTTCGCAAAATGTTGGAAGACATGAATCAAGAATCAACAAATTTCAGTAAATAGGACTCTGCAAATTCATGAAATGTACCAGAAAACAAAAGTACAAATCTATGTTTTCTTCAATTCAAGGCATTATTGAATAAGTAACATCATCAGGAATCAGTGTTTATAAAGTGCTTTTTAACCTACACTTAAAACGAGTAAAAAAGAGAATTTGCTACTACATGTTGTTTATGAATAAGGAAAAATACGAAAAGAAAAAAAATGAACTGTGGAGAAGAAAGAGAAGGACTTATAGAGAAACGTTGGAAGGCGAAAAAGAGAGCTGTAAGAGCAGACGTCGTGGATAGAAAAGTTGGTATCAGAAATACAAGTTAGAAAAGCACCTTTCTTCAGTGATAAGGTCAGTTCGAATGCATTTAGTGGAGGTAATGACAAAGAACTGTACTTGTTCTTTTAACTCGTTGAACCTGACATCATCAAGATTGTGAACAGAAAAGTTAAGAAATTAAATTCTGTAAAGGTGCATCTTGAACTTAAGATTAGTCTTAGGAATTATATGTATGCCAAGTGGACAAGAGCAAAACAACTTTCTTACTCGACGACATTTCCTGAGATCTTACACAGTTTGGCAATTAAGAATGTTTTAGATGATGTGTTTGTTAATCGAAGCACTCAGATTGGTCAAATGATCACACTGAACACCAAGTGCTATTTGATTTTTAAAAAAATACTCTTTAGTTGAAAATTGAGGAATTTAAACCATTAAGGAGGGATATATATATATATATATATATATATATATATATATATATATATATATATATATATATATATATATATATATATATATATATAATTTTAATACTTCTAGTGGAGATCATACGTAGAATCCGCCCAAGTACAATGTCGGATGATAACTGAAACATAAGCAAATTTGAACATTAATTTGATATACCAGTCAGTGTGTATGAAATACTAGAAGCGGTAACAAGAGAAATTATTTCCTGGAAAGAACAGTAAAGACTACTACTGCAACGTACGATAGACAAAGAAAGAAATTACGTTATAGCAGCTAGTCAAACAGAAAAGGAAATGAATCAACACGTTGACATGCTAATCATTTTTGATGGAATAGAAAAACTTCACTACGTGGAAATTTAGGATTTATCTAGCTTAGCTTTTCGCAAGTCAAATAGATAAGCACACAAATCACACATTCATATACAAGAATTGCCCCTCATTATTTCCCCGCAATAGAAAAATTGAATGAACTCAAAAGAGTATGTTACAATGTATGAAATACAAGCGACATAATGCATGAATAGGGTTCTGTTGTGAAACTCAAAAACTGTAATCGTCACCTCAACGTTCCATTCATGATATATTGTGACTTTAAATGTGTTTTGGTTCAAACTGTTAAAACAAAATTAACTAAATGTACTGGACTGTAAAAGGCAGATTTATCCTCCAAATGAGATACAAGTTGGACTGAAAAATACTACAAAACACGTACATTCAGAATTCTGCATGTACCTAAAGGCAATTCACAAAGAATAGAGACTAATCATTTACAGAGAAACTGATTGCATTCAAATATTTTGCATGTTGTTGGGTAGGATTGCAAAACTTGTACATGATGAATTGAGATAAGAAAAAGCAACTCCTATATGAACCGCATGGAAGAAGACAAAAATAATTTTTATTCAACCAACATTTGTCACATTTGTGATGAAAAGAATTTCGAAACAAAGTTAGAGACCACAATCATTTAACAGGAAAATATAGAGGTACTGCAAATAACATGTGCAATTCAAATTTCAGATATAAAAGCTTCATTCTACTCTTCATTCACGACTTGTCTGGATATGATTCACACCTGTTCATCAAGGAATTTTTAAAAGAAGATCTGAGAAAAGAACTGCTAGATTCGTTGATATCTATCATTCATATGACAAACACTTGAACAGTTAACTAAGAATTTAAATGGTGACAAGTTCGTAGAGACTATTAAACATTTTGTAAACATTCAGAATAAATTCCCACGAAAAGACATCTATCCTTACGAATAGATGGATAGCTTTGAAAAGTTCAGTGGGACAGCACTACCTCGTACAAAACCTCAAACATTTGTTATGATGGCCACAAGTACGTTACGGATGTAATGTTACGCTTCAGCGTTCAAACATACATTAGGCGATATTCACAACTATTATATGAAAAAGATAAGTTGATGTAATGGAACATTTGCATTGAATTTCGAAATGTTTGCATACAAATTTACAAACTTGACTCAGCGCACTACTACAGTGTACCTAGTTTAGCACATTCCACGAGTTTGAATTTATCATGAGTTGAGCTTGAGTTGTTAACTTATTATGATACGTATCTCATGATTGAGTCGGTGATTCGCAGCGGCGTTAGTATGACACTGCAAAGATATGCGTAAGCTAATCACAGATTTTAGGTGAGATGTTAGAGACTGCTAAAGCAATTAAAGATAACGATGAATTCGATCATACAAAACCTAAATCGTTCATCATGTATTAGTAAATTGTATGGCTAGGCTAGTCTCAACATTTACCAGCGAAAGACTCCAGAAGAGGAAACGAAAAAGAAATTAGATGGATAGAAGAAAATCAGCTAAAAATACATGGTGATAGTAATATTGGGTGCATTTTGGTAGTGGACTTGGAAACGCCTATATAGTTGCATGATTATTTCAAGGGCTACCCTTTTAGCACCAGAGAAACTTGTCCCAGACGAAAATGATCTCCCATATAGAAACAATCTATTAAAAAGAAAAAAGCGCTTAAACCAACAATAAAGAAGTTGTTGTGCACATTGAAGAACAAAGAAAAAGATGTGATACATTACAGTTTTCTAAAATTATACAGGTAGTTGTGAGTGAAAAAGATGTGATACATTACAGTTTTCTAAAATTATACAGGTAGTTGTGAGTGAAAAAGAGGTGATACATTACAGTTTTCTAAAATTATACAGGTAGTTGTGAGTGAAAAAGAGGTGATACATTACAGTTTTCTAAAATTATACAGGTAGTTGTGAGTGAAAAAGAGGTGATACATTACAGTTTTCTAAAATTATACAGGTAGTTGTGAGTGAAAAAGAGGTGATACATTACAGTTTTCTAAAATTATACAGGTAGTTGTGAGTGAAAAAGAGGTGATACATTACAGTTTTCTAAAATTATACAGGTAGTTGTGAGTGAAAAAGAGGTGATACATTACAGTTTTCTAAAATTATACAGGTAGTTGTGAGTGAAAAAGAGGTGATACATTACAGTTTTCTAAAATTATGCAGGTAGTTGTGAGTGAAACTTACAAAAGTGAAAAGAGTCATTCTTTTCCATAAAGAACCGTGGCTAAATACATTTATCGAGTTCAGTACTTAATAGAGACAAAAGGCAACTAATTATTTTGAAAAGGACTTCTTCAAGTTGATGAAGAAGACAGTGTGTGAAAAGCCGATGGAGATATATGAGAAAGAGGACAACTGTTGTGAACATATATACCGATACCAAAAAGTACTGAAAATTGCACACAAAAAATGTATCTTTTGCAGACAGAAAGATACTTGATGAAAACTTAGTCCTTGTGAGTATGAAAAACAAGAAGATCAAACTTACCTGACAGATATATGGTGGATATACAGTGTTAGAGCTATCCAAATAGGTAATGTACGAATTCTGTTACGACAAGTTGAAAAACAAATGTGGTGATTGAACGTGGCTGCTTGCAGCCGATACTGGTTCGCTATGCATTCATGTTGAGACAAATAATTTTCATGATGCACGGTTCATTCTAGACTGCGCTCTTGCGCCAAATGACCCTTATTTTTCATCTTTGGCGCAAGAAAAAAAACCCCATGAAAATAAAGATACAAGATCGTTACTGTTGATTGTAGACTGAATTGAGCGCATCCAAAGTTAACTGAATAAGGTGTGCTCACTGCCAAAGAAGCATAAGATGATCAATGTCTTACCTATTTTTATTAACTTGGGTATGAATGTGCATAAAAAATCCTTGAGGGGAATAAGCATATGAAATTCAAGTCCCAGTATGGAAGGCTCTCGATAGAACATGAAAGATTGATAATGATCATAGGCATTCGGTTCGTTGCTTTATTAATTTATACAATAAGTATTCACTTTTCCAGCATTGTATACTTTGAATCAGTAGTTGTTGAGTCACAGTATAGCACTGATTGCCACAATTTCCTTGTCAACTACTAATGGACTGACCGTTTATGGGGATGAGGTGTGGGGAATTTTCTAAAATAATTTAAGCCCTTTAATACCTTCAAAAATATTCTTGCTCTGATTATATTGTAAAAAAAACATCTATTACCTTGAGGTAAAAGAAGCACACATATCTTGGCTCGAAAGAAAATTCCAGGCCTGCTCCAAAAAAGTAAATGGTCGGTCCGTAAAATAACCATGATCCGAACACTGGACAGTTATTTCAGTGGACAAGGAAATTATAGAAAACCGTGTTGTACTTTGACTCTACAGCGACTAATCTGAAGCATATAATGTTGAAATGTGAGTATTTATTGCTGAAATGTGAGTATTTATTGCTGAAATGAATAAATCCATGACGCAATTGCTTGCGATAATGTGTTTGAATTTCTTAAACAAACAAGATACAAGTAAAGGTATATTTGCGACCCCTTTTTTTCTAAATAACCCCACCTTTTGATCTGGTAGGAGCCACTGGGCCCAACTTTGTCCATTTCTACAATGAACACTGTATGATGACATGAAAGAGAAGATACAGATCTTCGATAAAGGCGACTATCAAAAAGCGAACATTCATAACTTCCTTCAAATATATAGATACCCGGCATATTAAACAATGAAATTCCAGGCATTCCAACAGGAAAATTTGTTGGTTAAAGATCAAAATTATATCCGTTCAAAAGTGATCACGATGAGAAGAAATTGTAAAGGCATAAATAAAACGCGTGATAAAATACAACTTAAATTTCGAAATGTACAAGGACTGCTTGTTTAATCACAATTATAACAATTAAACAAATAACACTATTCAGGTCGTACAATCAAGAGATATATACTATATAAGAGTCCGTCGAAGGGACTGATGCTCTTCTGGGCGAAAAGAATTTCCAGCAATTCAAAATAAGACCATTTCTTCCTTTTAACTGCTGAGTGTTGAAACCATCTCGGCACCATTTTCATTTAGGTCAAAGTAGACATCATTAGAAATCTTTTGGAGGCATACTGTCATACTGATTATCCATTTAGGGGGAGTAATGACAACAAGATTTTTAAGACAGTCGTCGTGGCAGCCATATTGGATGTACGACTGGTACCATATTCATTTAGGCCTAATTAGGTATCATATGAAGTCTACTTGTGGAAACCCAATGTTGATATAGCCATCCATTTGGGAGGAGTAGAGATAACAATAGTTTCAAGATCGCCACCATCATGGCCACATTTAGAGTTTGTCATTTTCATTAGGGACCAACTCGACACCATGAGAACTCTTCTGATTAAAACATCATGTCAAAATGACTTTCCATTTAAGAGGAGTAGCGAAAACAAGTTTTTCAAGATGGCCACTGTGGTGGCCATATTATACATCAGATTGGCACCATTTTCATTCATGACTAACTTGCCATGATAAGAAGTCTTCTGGTGAATACACCATGTCAGTATTACTTTCCATTCAGGAGGACTAGTGATAACAAGGTTTTCAAGATGGCCACTGTGGCAGCCATACTTGACCTCACATCAGCAACATTGTTTTCTAGGACCAACTAGACATAATAAGAAGACTTTTGCTGAAAATCCCATGTCAATATGACTTTCCGTTCAGGAGGAGTAGCGATAACAATAATTTCAAGATGGCTGCTCTAGCGGCTATATTGGTTGTCACATCGGCACCGTTTTCATTTAAGACGAACTGGATATCATAAGAAACCTTTTGGTAAAACCCTACGTCAATATGACTTTCCGTTCAGGTGGAGTTATGATAGTGATAGTAAGTTTTTCTAGATGGCTGCAGTGACGGTCATATTGCACATCAGATCGACACTATTTTTTAAAATTTAGGACCAACTAGACATCAGAGGAAGTCTTTTAGTGAAAATCACATGTTGATATGACGATTCATTCAGGAGGAATAGTAATAACAAGATTTTCAAGATGGATGCCAAATCGGCCATATTGGACTACAGATCGGCACTATTTTCATTTAGAACCAAGTAGACATCTTATAAAGTCTTTCAGTGAAAACCTCAAGTTGATATGACCATCCTTTCAGGAGGAGTGGCGATAACAAGATTTTCAAGATGGCTGCTGTGGCGGCCATATTGGATGTCCAAGCATCGCCATTTTCATTTAGGACCAACTGACCGTGTGATGAATGTGTGTGTAGAGTTTGATGGCAATCCTCCAAGTAGTTTAGGAAGGATAGCGATAACAAACTTGTGCTAACGGATGGACGAACGACGGATGACTGACACTAGATCATCACATAGGCTCTTGTGGACTATGACCAGTAGAGCTAAAGGAAGAATGAAGGGGCTGTATCCTGCGCTGATGACAAACGTGATGTATTTGACCATATACATACATTACCATTACCATACGACTATATATAACCAAGGTAATTCATTTACATTGGCAATTTTAAATGAACGAAATGTTTCATATCAATTAATTACCAATGTAAAAGATGAATATGCTATATTCGTCTATTGTGTGTGTGTGTGTGTGTCTGTATATATATATATATATATATATATATATATATATATATATATATATATATATATATATATATATTTCTTTTTTATAGCAACAGTCAAGGAGATTCGTAATGTGTTGGAATGGTATATATCAAATAAAACATTTAACCAACATCACCATGAATTTCAAACTATAATTGATATTAAAGGTATTTTCTGAGCTTATAAAGGATAGAAACATACGCAGAACTTGTGAAAATGTGTTACAGGTAACTCTCACTTTAAAATCATGAAGGAGTTTAGTATTAACAAATACCATTACACCTACAGGTATAAATACAGTTCCTGAAGGAGTTACTAGTACAAATACTATTGTACTTTCCAATGAAATTCATCAGCAACAAGAGACAAACATGCATAGAAGTAGGAGAAGAAGAAAAATGAAAATGTTTAACCTGAAGAACCACATTACATTATGGGAGAAGGCCCAATGAAATACATGTACAATTTGAATGATGATGATAACACGAAGATAGATACCGAAAAATTGAAAGTTAGGTGATTATTTCTTAATAAATAGCGAAATATCTATACGAAAATGTCAAAGTTAATTAAATTCGCTAGTGATAATAACTTGATGTATCCAAACATTGTTCAGAAAGCATGAGAAAATTTTAAACCAGCTGAAAAAGCTATGGAATCTACTAATGAAAGACATCAAAGAAGGATTTTACGATATACCAAGCAATATGTGCCAGACAACATGTCATTACAGCAAAGAAGGATCTTACGATATACCAAGCAATATGTGCCAGTCAACATGTCATTACAGCAAAGAAGGATCTTACGATATACCAAGCAATATGTGCCAGTAAACATGTCATTACAGCAAAAGTGATTAGCTGATATCTGAAAATTTTCTATCTTTATCGTGGGAAATTAGCCAGCTAATAATACGACCTCAGAAGTCGCTATCCTGGATAAAGTCCCGCAGAACAACAGCCTGACTTCCTGAATATGCACAACAAATGCTGCATTGTGCCCGCTATTACTACTCACGGAGTCTGGGCAAACGGAAGAACGCAGAACCAAACGGCTCAATTTATTACCTACTGTTTTTTCTACAAAATGCGGGAAAAAAAGAAAAAAAAGGCATTGGATGAAAAGTATGTGCATTTGTGATAATGAGCCACCGAAGTAGCTTTATTTTATTTAATTTTTCAAAATGATATACCGATGAATAGACCAAACAAATCGAAACGATGAATAGACCAAACAAATCGAAATTCATTTTATATGCTAGACATGCTTCATTAAACAGATAGCTGTCATTGTTCATCATTATTAGTCATTCTTTTTCTATATAACCAAACCTAGAATGATACTCTACCAGTGTAAAGGCAGATTATGTGTGGAAAATATATGCAAGTAAGGAACATAGTCCGTAACATTGCATTTGTATTAACAGCTATATATATATATATATATATATATATATATATATATATATATATATATATATATATATATATATATATATATATATACATATATGTGTGTGTGTATACATGTATATATATAATATCGAGACAGAGAGACAGAGATTGACTGCCATATATATATATATATATATATATATATATATATATATATATAGAGAGAGAGAGAGAGAGAGAGAGAGAGAGAGAGAGAGAGAGAGCGAAAGAGAAATAACGTTCTTTCATTTCGAAGTGATCGATTCATAAAATTAAAAAAAATCTAAAATGGACTGTCTTCTTATGTCTCTCTTCCCTTTGATGGAAGTAACCTTAAAGAATGAGGTTATTTATATAATATCTACATTTCATGTTCGCATCGGTTGACTGACATCAGATTTTGTACCGATCTTGACTAGTAAACATGACAGATACCAACAAATTATGTATAGACAAAAAAATTTTTAAAAATAAATATGGTTGCCGGGGATCATATACTTTAATTTTGTTGTTTGATTTCTGAATGCACTTATATGAAATGATAAAGTCAGTGAATTTTACGTGGGTTCAGCGAAGGCAATTTTCTGATATTTTTTGAAGACTCTAATTTACAGTTTCCTGATAGAATTATCTATCATTTCATTCCCTTATGCAACTAAGTATCGATTACTCAGGCTCGTCCTCTCGAGCTTGCCCTCTCCAGTTCACCCTTTCCTGCTCACCCGTCTAGTTCGTTCTCTCCTGTTCACCCAGCTATAGTTCACCTTACGATCTCTCCAGATCACTCTACGATCTCTCCAGCTCACCTTATGATTGCTCCAACTCGGAGTACGATCTCTCAAACTTGCCCTACGATCTCCCCAGCTCGTCATAAGATCTCTCTAGTTCGCCCTATAAACTTGATAGCTCACCATACGATCTTTCTCGCTAGCCCTATGATCTCTCCAACTCACCCTACAATCTCTCCAGCTCACTCTACAATCCCCCTAGCTCGCCTTATCATCTTGCCAGTTCACCCTACGATCTCACCAGCTCGGCTTCTCCAGCTCTCTCTCGATTTCTGTCACTTGATCTCAATTACTTTTTCTCATCCATTTTGATGGATTTGGCATTCACAGAAAAATGGAGTGAAAAGTATAGAACGCGAAATCGTTCAGAATTGATCAGAAAAATAATCGAGATCGAGTGTCAGTAATTGATAGCAAGTGGGAGAGGGTGGGCTGGAGTAATGGAGACCGAGCTGAGAGATCATCCTCTGGCTATCTGAGATCGTAGGGCGAGCTGGATAGATCATAGGGCGAGCTGGACAAATGTTTAGGCTAGCTATAGAGAGAACATGGGTTGAACAGGAAAGGACTAGCAGGAGCAATAGAGACCGTCTTGAGAGTATTCGAGATCAAGCAGGAGTAACCAAGAGCAAGCTGGAGCAATTGATACTGAGTGGAAGAACACGAGCTACAGTAATCGCGAGAGCGAATAGGATAGAGCGAGAAATTGAATGAGAGTAACTCTGTGATTTAAAAATCAAAACAGAACACTAAACAAAATAAAGCAGAAAAAATATTATTCGAATTAGGGAAGATGCGCTATGGCAATAAATTCTAACAAGAGTCCAGCTTTTAAGATATGTTAGGACAGTTATCTAGTAGTTCAAATTAAATATATTGTCTTTTGCATCTGATTCTGTTCGATTACAACAATTTGTTATGCACGAGCATTTTCAGCCAGAAAACACGATTAAATTAGCGGGTTCTTCGGTTTCCTCAACTATATCACACAAAACTTCTTAGCTGTCAAGAGCGAATTTGTGTACAGCCTCTTGCACATTACACCTAAAAGAAATTTTTTATTATTATTATTTTGATTTTTTTTTTTCTTAAAAGAAATAAGTCTGTAAAATCTTGCAATGTTTATGCGACTAGCAAAGATTTTTCTGTTTAAAATGAGGATGGGTAAATAGTTGAACTATTAATTGCGCATATGCATCAGACCGTAAAACTTTATTTAACATGCTGTTTTTTGCTTTTTTGGGGTGTGTTTTTTGGGGGGTGCGTTTTGGGTTTTTTTTCTGCATTTGATAGATACTACTACTTTTGTAGGTGCACCAATACGAAATGTAACGAGGGGGGGGGTAGGGGGGATAGTTTTCATATTCAGCCTGAAAACTGTTACGAATCGGACAAATAGAAAAAGGCAACAACTGCGGGCCAAAGCGAAATGAAAAGCTACAAACATTATAACCTCTAGACCGTTAAAGGGTATATGAATAAAACTTAAAAATTTCGCATTACACCTATTTTCCATCAGATTATGCAAAGTATTTCAGGTTTTCTTTGCAAGTGATTTGGTAATAAACTAGTCTTCCATGTAGGTTTCAACGTATATACATTTTTTTTTAAAATTTTATGTGGTACTTTTATGTAAGACAAATGAAATAAAACCATCTTAATCTTACGTACAGAGTGTAGAAATCATTATAAATCTCTTTCATCAGAACCCCTAGACCACTAACATAAATTATCACAAATATGTTTCTAGCCTAAGGGCAAGTTAATTCCTGTTCCTATTAATTTCGGGTGCAAAGTACTAATGAGCTGACCACACGGATCTTTAATTGTATATTCCAAGTAACAGCTGATATATTGCAGCTCTGTAGAGTGTCCCATCCCCCTGGCCCAAGCGTGTACTAACTCTAAAGCGAGTGTCCCATCCCCCTGGCCCAAGCGTGTACTAACTCTAAAGCGAGTGTCTCATCCCCCTAGCCCTTGCATGTATTAACTTTAAAGCGAGTGTCGTATCCACCTAGCCCTAGCATGTACAAATTCTAAAGCGAGGGTCTCATCCCCCTAGCCCTAGCATGCACTAACTCCAAAGCGAGTGTCTCATCCACCCCAGCCCTTGCGTGTATTAACTTTAAAGCGACTGTCTTATCCTCCTAGTCCTAGCATGTACAAATTCTAAAGCGAGTGTATCATCCCCCGAACCCTAGAGTGTATTAACTTTAAAGCGACTGTCTTATCCTCCTTGCCCTAGCGTGTATTAACTTTAAAGCGAGTGTCTTATCCTTTTAGCTCTAGCATGTACTAACTCTAAAGCGAGTGTCTCATCCCCCTAGCCCTTGTGTGTATTAACTTTAAAGCGGGTAAACAGGAAGGAGAACTAATGCAAAACCTACATAAGACAGAACCTAAAATTAAACATTAGACTTCCTTGTGAACAATTAATTAATAAAGCTTCAGATTTCTATAGTGAACAACATATTTATTTTTATTTTTCGGTCTGTATAACAGCTTTGTTACTGTTGATTTTGTACCCTCGTAATCATTTATGAACTTCTGCAACTCTGATAAATTATTTTCACCTGGAATTTATTTCTCTGAAGCTAATGGGATGTCCTTGAAATAGTCATGTAAATATTTCAGTATTTCCAAAATCCACTTCTAAAATGTAACCGGTATCATAGTCGACATATATTGCAAACAGATGTTCTTCTAACATCTAATCTGTACATCATTTGTCAATCCAAAGCCTTTTACGGGCTAATGACCGAGCAGTAAAGATTGTTATGAATATATATTGGTTCATGGTCCATGCATAAGGATTGTTGTGATCTAGGTACACAATAAATGACCTTGAATTCTTGTCGTCACCATCATTTAAAAAAAAAAATAGAATTGTCTAAGCATTGTTGATAATTTTTTTCAATTCCACCTCTTATTTCACTCTCAATCCACTCTCAATCAACTAGAACGTGTCATAGTCTATCAAAAGTTAAAGTAGTATATATATGCATACATACCTAAATTCCTCAAAAATGTGGCATAACATCACAGTATCCTTTATAACATAACAGTCATGTAGATCTCCAAGTGCTTTCAGATTGAAATGTTCCATGACATCTATAACGTATTGGTAATCGTCGTTCGATATGTTTAAACCATTAAGTGACGAGCAAAACTTGTCTATCGACGGAATAACTGTTGCATCAACCTTTTTAAAATTATTCATGAATTCCTAGGTATAAATGTCTTTTCAAAGATTTTTAGGTGTCATGCCTGTAAAATATTTCAATGTCTCTGTACAGTTTTCACAACTTGAATTTTTAACCAGTTGTTCTGACGATTGTTCCATGAATGTAAACTCTTTATATGCCTAACCGTCCGTTAAACTATTATTTCGATTCCTTCTTTTATGAACTTATCAACAATGAAATCCTTGTTGAATGGTATGTATTTTTCGTCGTTGTTCGGTATCATTTTTACCTCTATATCTGTACCTATTTTTTCACAAGTGTCTTAGTGAACAGATGACTGGTATAATCGAGCAGGTTATGCATGAACAATGTTATGTATTTTGGATATTTAAGATTTATATTACACTCGTTGTGTGTACTCAGTACTTTACATTTAAATGGTTGTGGTCGCCAACTTTGTGAACGCGAATTTCGTTATCGCGCACCTTTTGAGTTATTGTACCGGACACTTCGTGTGCGTGTGCCTTTTCCGGTACACGCTGCCCTTGGCACGAGTTCTCTCTAACAAATGTAACATTTATTTATTAGATTAAAATGTATTTTATCTTCTTCTGTGAACACGATAGATCTCGCATTTTTTAGGCCTTAATTCTTCATACACTTGTTTGGAAGTGTACATAACACATCGTAAAATACTTTAATATAATCTGTACTTCTGTAAACTATGGGTTTAAATCTCTTGTAGGTGGATTTGAAACACACACAGACACAAAAACCCTGATGAAAAGTGTTTGACTCCTTTAATTGTCCAGGATATATGTCACCATAGATGGTACACCCTTCAGCGAAGAGGTGTTCAAAAGGAACATCAGGTTGTTGAGTAAATGTGTCTGCCTGTTGTACCCAGCAGTGACACTTCGTGTCTGGCACGATGATACTTTCAAAATCCCATTAAATAATATACGGAGCTGTAATTGGTGCATATAGTTTTTAAATTTCACAACGAATCATTCTTCTTCTATCTATCGAATTATCTCTATGGTTACAAAGTGTTTTCTGATCTAATAATTTGTTTGGTGTATTGAAAAATTTAAGAACTTTTTTTACAGAAATATTTTTTTATTGTTATGTTTGTTTATCTGTGATGACGCTAACTTAGAACAATCTTATTCCAATCCATATTTATTGTTGTTAGGATCACAACACTGAAACATGATTAACATGTCAATACATAGTTTTCTCTCCTTTTCAGTTATTCTAAAAGGATCGTCGACAATGTAGTGTCTCTCAGCTTCGCTTCTGCGGTCTCCCTCTTCCAATATTTCATACACAGTTACAGATATATCAAAGTAATTTTCATTTTTAAAATCGCATCAGTCTTTAGCGTGCATCGTTTAAACCAGTGACTGTATCTATCCAAATTGTATATTGATGGCATTTAAATCAGTGACTGTATCAAATTGTATATTGACGGCATTTAAATCAGTGACTGTATCTATCCAAATTGTATATTGATGGCATTTAAATCAGTGACTGTATCAAATTGTATATTGATGGCATTTAAATCAGTGACTGTATCTATCCAAATTGTATATTGATGGCATTTAAATCAGTGACTGTATCAAATTGTATATTGATGGCATTTAAATCAGTGACTGTATCAAATTGTATATTGATGGCATTTAAATCAGTGACTGTATCTATCCAAATTGTATATTGATGGCATTTAAATCAGCGACTGTATCAAATTGTATATTGATGGCATTTAAATCAGTAACTGTATCAAATTGTATATTGATGGCATTTAAATCAGTGACTGTATCAAATTGTATATTGATGGCATTTAAATCAGTGACTGTACCAAATTGTATATTGATGGCATTTGGGGGTCCTTTTTAGGAGTATTTTAATTGATTCCACATAATAAAAATGAACATCTACCATCCTTACTGTTGACCCTGATACACTCTTTTTTCTTTCTTAACACATTAATGCAAATCTGTGCATGAGTTTCCCCTGAGCGTTTCATACGTATTTATGTGCAATATTAAATATTCAATCCTGTCAAACATCAACCTCGTAATTTCTCTTTATTACCGGTCCAACTTTGGTATGGATAAAATGGCGAATAAATGTTCAATAACATTGTTGAATTACTCTCCCTAACCCCACGTATATTTTTTGAACGAGTAAGGTTTAATTGTTTCACCTCGATGGAGCATTAACTTCCAACATCTTACATTAAGGTAAACTCATCCGCAGAGAAGGCGACATTCAGTGACTTTTTAAGAGGGAGGAACGGAAGTATCCGATGTTATACCATCAAGCATACTATCTGCCTCGGCATGCACTGGTACCATATACCGAACAGCAAATGGAGAGACTCTGCTACTGTGCCCAGTCACCCAGTCATTAATAATTTCTCCACTCATAGATATGCTGCGAATTTTAGCAATCAAAAGAAAATAACAAGAGATAATAATGAGAAGAAACAAATGATCTTCACGGACTTTTTTTCTTCCATGATCGCTGTGGATTTAGAATGAAGTCATTTTCTTTAGACGAAAAATGTTTTTAATAAAGTTTTAATGTCGACTTGGCACAGAAGAAAGACGAAGGTTCGGAATGGTTAAAGTTGGCTTTATGAACAGTAAACTGGTCGATGCTTCCGTTATTTTAATGTCGATTCAGCATTATATATTTAATGAAAAACCTACGTATTTCTCTAATGAAAAACCTACTTATTTCTGCAAAGGAAATTCGAATGACTTTACTAGTAAATAGTATACAGAGCAACAATAATGACACATATAGGTTTGGTTTGGTGTTTTACAGCACAGCAACATAAGAAGGTTATTTAGTACTTAGGCAATTTTGGAGTAAACTGTCTTTCCCAATGACACATCATGGTAGCCACCCGGGCTGATCCGATGGTACGATTAAAACAGACACCCTTTCGGTCCCGAGTCCGGCGAGCTGACCACTGTGCTACCGCGGGTCTTTAACCTCAATTTAACTCATAACAAATGACTATGACAAATTATATTTACCTGTGCACCATAGTTCAAAAGACACTAGTGTAATATTCTTACCTGTTGCTATTTTTGATTTATATTGCGAACGTACATTTTCACAATAATTTCTCGAAGCTTCCAAGATTGTTATTAACGATGTAGGTAGCACCGTTCCATCTCTGTAAGTCTGATAACCTAATACCTTTACCATTCAGTTATTCCCCCAAAATATTAAATATTAAAATGATTATCAATATATGTTTCCATGCTTATTATGTGTGATTATGTCCTCCAGTAAGATCAGCAGTGTGCATTGTCATAGAAACACAGCAATATTCAGTAGAATGAATATTCTAAGCATACTATTAATGTGTCATAGTAAGACACACACACACACACATATGTATATATATATATATATATATATATATATATATATATATATATATATATATATATATATATATATATATATCCCCTTTCCTATGATACATGATTGCATCAGGCAAAGTGGTTGAATATTTTCCTGAAATTAAGAAAAAGTATATGTATTTCCTTTTCTAAGAAAACATAAGGAAGTTAAATACACGTTAAGGTTCAAAGGTCATGTGTCTTTAGACAAGCATCTTACTGATGAAATAGTGCGGAGATCATGGTCATATCTGAGATAATTTTCCATTCAAGATCATGGTTACTCATTATTTGATTCAAGAGGCTAAATGGCACTAAGCATGAAAAGAATTCCCATTAAGGATTCGTCATAAAGTCCATTTAAATGTATGTATGTATGTATGTATGTATGTATGTATGTATGTATGTATGTATGTATGTATGTATGTATGTATGTATGTATGTATGTATGTATGTATGTATGTATGTATGTATGTATGAGTAATCTGAGGATCAAAAAGGCTATGTATGTATGTATGTATGTATGTATGTATGTATGTATGTATGTATGTATGTATGTATGTATGTATGTATGTATGTATGTATGTATGTATGTATGTATGTATGTATGTATGTATGAGTAATCTGAGGATCAAAAAGGCTATGTATGTATGTATGTATCTATGTATGTATGTATGTATGTATGTATGTATGTATGTATGTATGTATGTATGTATGTATGTATGTATGTATGTATGTATGTATGTATGTATGTATGTATGTATGTATGTATGTATGTATGTATGTATGAGTAATCTGAGGATCAAAAAGGCTATGGCCAGCTACATTTAATCCTGCCATAACTTAAATGTTGGGAAATAAGTCAATAACCATTAACTTGGTTATCTGAATATGGTCTATGATTCCAGAGAGAGAGAGAGGGTGGTGGAGCTAGCTTCCACGCCAGACAGACAACTGAAATATGAAATACTAGACGACGCTTCGTTGCGTTTTGCTTTGAACTTCATTGATTCCATGCTTGAATGTGCTACAGTTTTCTTTTAAGATGTTTGTCAAATATTTTTTACGCTAATTCATTTTTTAACATTAAAGGTCTCCCATGTCGCGTTTATGCGTAACTTCTATGGGTCCTCCTTTTCACGTTATATCCGGCGGAAGCCCAACGTCAATTTTAATGTCGCGTGCAGGCAACCTGCAAAAGGGATGATTTTTCTTCGTTAAAAAAAGTACGGGAGGATATGTGAAAACTACGTTTTCCACTTATTTCTTATGGAAGCCAAGCGATTGCTGGGGACGCCACCAAAAACACAAATTTGGTAAAACAGGTCGTAAATATATATATATATATATATATATATATATATATATATATATATATATATATATATATATATATATATATATATATATATATATATATATATATATATATATATATATATATAATGTTGAATTGAAACTGGCTCCGGTGTTTTGGAGATGTCGAAAATAATTTGTCCTTTTGGTTTATTTTGGAAACCAAACTATTTTTAGGGAAACCACTAAAAACAAAGCTTTGATAAAACATGTCATTATAAAAAAAAGAAAAAACAAAACACCAAAGTTTTTTACAAATTAGCACAGCAATTTCGGGATCGATGTAACTTGTATTACATATGGAAGGATACGTCGTACACGACACACAATGCACCGTGATGCACAATGCATGATGCATGCAGGACCACACCATAAGTTCATCTGGGTTTATTTTCGTTATTATTTAAAGAAAATATAGTCCGTGGGCTAGGTAGGCCTACCGTGCATTCCCCCACCCCTACCCTCTTAGGACTCTATCTCTTCGGCATTTTGTTATGCTTTAGGGCAGGCATCGGCAACCTTTTAGAACTGCTGTGCCAGGTCCGCTCAATTGTATAGTGCTGTGCAGAGTGCTGCGTGACACGAGGCAAGTTATATTCCGAGGACTTGTCACTTTCCAAAGAGTCTAGCGTGCCACAGTTGGCACGCGTGCCATAGGTTGCCGACACCTGCTTTAGGGTATGCCAAACAAGAAAAAAGTTGTTAACATTGCAAATTGTGGGATGCACTAGCTCTACTGGCTGAATATTTAACGGAACCCCAAGCGGCTTATTTAGGGTACACAATGAGACAGTTGTGGGATGTGTTGACATTGCCCATATTGGAATCCTTTCTTGTTGAAGTCAGTGACTTTTGTGCACATGTGCATTCTATTTGGACATTTCCTCTGTCCATACCAACAAACAGCATCCAAATATCTCAACCCATTTGGCCACAGGAAGGGTTTTAAAATACCTAGTAAATGTGTATAAGACGCGAGTTGGTGTATCTACCCAAAATCAATTTTGTTTTCAAATTCACAAACTTGCAAACAAAATGCATAAAGAGTGTGAATTTGGAAACAAAATTGATTTTGGGTAAAAACAAAATTAATTTTGGGTAAAAACACCAACTCGTTCCTTACACACATTACGTGTATTAACCTCATACCATGATGACTTGCAAGAAACGGGCGATTTGAACAGGAATTTCCGCGTTTGCCGTCGTCTGCCACAATCTAACTTCTAACTGAACTTTAAATTAATTTACCTTATCAAAATAACTAAACTCTTGTGTTGTTAAGGTTTGTAGTTATCATTTTCAATTTGTATGTAGTATTTTTTTATTATCAGAAAACTGGGATAATAAACCTACTCGACTGTGTTGAACTTGACTTTATTTCCAGTTATTGGCAGTATGCCTGCAGATGAGAGAGAAACATTTTCATCGTCTGTGGCAAATCGAAACTCGGAGCTTATACCGACAAGTCTCCGTCCTTTATAATAAATCTTTATTCCAAAGTTTGACGGCGTCGCTGTTCCCCGCACCTCCTTTATGCCCACCCCTTTTCTCACATGGGATGGAGATGGGGTTAGAGGCAATTTCCATAAACATAAGTTTATTTAAAGACAGAAAGAGATTAACCATAAAATCTGTATAGGAATTTTTTAAAAATTATGACATACACGTATGTAGATTTTGAGATTTCATTTCGGCAGTAAAAGGAGAACAAGCCTGATACTTTGTTCAATAACCAAAAATATCCTGGAAGATATTTATTAAAGACAAGGCCATAATGGGTATGAGCGATTTGGAGACAAATCGATTTAATTGCATCCTGTAGCGCTTTAAATAGTGAGTTTGGGACGAAGTTTTAAATGGAAAAAATAGTTTGACACAAAGAGGGAGGCGCGGTGGCCAGTGGTTAACGTACCGGACTCAAAACCAAAATGGTGCAGGTTTCAATCCAACCATCGGGTCAGCCTGGGTCGGCTACTGTGGTGTGTCCTTGGGCAAGGCACTCGACTCCAATTGCCTCAGCACTAAATAACATACTTGTGTTGCTGTGCCAAAAGACACCAAACAAAACAAAACCTTGACACAAACAACAGTATCACATGCCGTACCTGAAAAGATGAAGAAAGTACATGTTTTCAGTAACCATGCAAATTTATTTTCCTATTCTACTTTCATATGTAAAAAAATAAGACTTTTTAAAAAGAATGGAATAATCAAGTTATATAACAATTAAGGTGATATAAATAAAGCAAACAAATTCCAATAACTTCAATCGGTAAAAATATATCATTGTCCTCGGACCAGGCAAATACGGTATTCGATAACATTTTCTTGCAACCGTAGCAGTGAAAGTTCATACTTTCATTCGATATATATATATATATATATATATATATATATATATATATATATATATATATATATATATATATATATATATATATATATATATATATATTCAAATGTTCTAACGTTTATAATTAATATAAAATTACAGACATTTTATCACAATCAGATGTCTATCAACCTTGTCGAATTTAAATTATATCATACCAATAATATCAATAGAATGTCTCAAAAACCTAAATTTAATTCTTTCAAAAACAAGGATATTTCCTTTAACCAGATTATGAATTTTCATTCCAGAATACTTACATCATACCTGCAGAATCGATATTATGACAAGTACTTAATTTACAAAAGTTGTATTTAGATAATATAATTTACAAATTTCAAAAATTATTTGAATACTGACGCTTCACGCTACGTTTTCACTCTGTATTGATTGAGTAGGAAACAATTGGTTCCCACTCAGCTGGGTGCTTTCTTTAAGACGTGTTACTTTTCAATAGGATGTGAGCCGGATGTAAAGTTTGTGTGCCATCTACTGGTCGCTTCTTCCCATCTCCTAGCAACCAGTGAGAAGAACAACCAATGGATATATTTAGCTGCTCTTTGTGTCTCAGCATCTCGGCCTTAACTCAGACTTGACGTGTTGCGATCAATTATACTTCCCGCAGGGACTTTGGCTATATGTAATGTATGTTCCTAGCAAGGACATTCTTCTGATCACACAAAGGTCTACATAGAAATACCGTATATACTCTCGTATAAGTTGTGTCCAAATGCAAACAACATAGACACTGATCTGCTGTCGCAAAATGCGTCGGCAGATCAGGATTATGTTGTTTGTTCTACTGATTAGTCCTTACAAACTGCATAGTCCCAGATCTACCGGCGCATTATGCGAGGGCAGATCTGGGTCCATGCAATTTGCAGTTGGTATTAGTTTATACGCGAGTACATACGGTAGTTTTGTTCCAATTTCATTTCTACAAGAGAGCACAGACTTATAAACTCTCTGTCTCTGTCTCTGTCTCCGTCTGTCTGTCTGTCTCTCTCTTGATTTGATCAAGCATAAAAATTTCTTAAAGTTTCTTACTTGTTGACATTGAAAACAACCATTTCGGAATTTAAAAAAAAAGTTTATGATATAGCATATGCAATTTCAATTAAAGGGCAAAATGCCGTATATTTGAAAAATATACAGCTATCCGAGAGCAAAGCAACAAATTGACTTTATTTTGCCACATCTCTAGAATCATACAGTAAGTCAGTATTGACCGTACAAAAAAGGGGCTTTAAGTTGTATAATATGGCATAAACATGTGTTGTAGAATATTTTACATTTTTTTTAGCAAATTATCTCCTAAATATATTTACTTCGTTCTATTATTTGTCATATCGGTGTCACGCATTTCATTATCTATTATTTGTCATATTGGTGTCACGCATTTTATTATTTATTATTTGTCATATTGGTGTCACGCATTTCATTATTTATTATTTGTCATATTGGTGTCACGCATTTCATTATCTATTATGAAAAAATTGCTCAAGATTGATCCCTGAAACTGTAATCGCAGTGTTAAGAAAAGAAGAAAAAAAAAAGGAAAAAATTATTAAAGTACTTGAAGATTGTGAAGGTGCTAAACTGATCTAAAACTGTACACCTTTAAGATAAAATATTAAAAATTGCATGTTATGACGATTGAAATATTACACACAGATTCTTTTTTGTAATATTAAGGTAATTAACTTTTATTTTTGGGAATTATGAATGCACGAAAATTAATATTTTACATAAGGAAATAATTAATAGCATTGAATATTATATCAGAGAAAAAAGTATCTTTCTAATATTTTCTAAGTTTAAAAAGTTTCACATATGACTAATTTATTTCCAGTATTGGAAGATCCTTGTATAATTTAGGAAAGGTATCACTATTACTATTATATTCTGTCATTCTTGCCACCTATATTAAGGATACGGGGAATAACTCTCAAAATCATTCATGACATCTCTTTTAAGAAACGAAATGGGGAACAAAAAAACAAAAAAAACCCACATCCATACCTCTTCACTATACCTCTTCACATATGAACTTTTTACCCTTATTTGTGACCGCCAAAGAATGGAGTCCACAAAAACGTTTCTTTACCAAAAGTACATTTTTTAAATATATATATATTTTAAAGTGATTACCCCCGATGATGTAGGAAATGACGACATGATGGATGGATAGAGGTATTCAAAATCCTATTATAGCCTCTCCCCACCCCACCCCCAAAAAAAAAAATTCAATATTCATGATATATAACATCATAGGTATTCCTAACTTTCAAAAATGTATCCGATACCGTATGAAGGGAGTTAATATATCAGATGTCAATGGCGGCCATACTGGAGGACATATGATAGCTTTAATTAATGAATATGCATGTATATTGTGTTTTGATACTTTCAACAAAACAAACAAAAAAAATAATAATCTCAGGACAACATAATAAAACACAAGCAGAAAGTATGTTTTCTTTCGGTGTTTATATCAATAACGATTCTGCTGATTTTTTCACAGTATGTCTAGTTGAAAAAAAAGCAAAATTCCATCGAATTTTCTAGGAGCCGTTACCAGATTCTCCGCACGATAAACTTACAATCACCGTGTGTTCATGCCTAAAATTGTCTGCTAGTCATTTTGCTTTAAAAGAGATTTTATATAGACTGGTTATAAGGGGTCACGTTTATAATGTACTAGTCATTTTGCTTTAAAAGAGATTTAGTATAGACTGGTTATATGGGGACACGTTTATAATGTACTAGTCATTTTGCTTTAAAAGAGATTTAGTATAGACTGGTTATAAGGGGACACGTTTATAATGTACTAGTCATTTTACTTTAAAAGAGATTTAGTATAGACTGGTTATATGGGGACACGTTTATAATGTACTAGTCATTTTGCTTTAAAAGAGATTTAGTATAGACTGGTTATAAGGGGTCACGTTTATAATGTACTAGTCATTTTGCTTTAAAAGAGATTTAGTATAGACTGGTTATAAGGGGACACGTTTATAATGTACTAGTCATTTTGCTTTAAAAGAGATTTAGTATAGACTGGTTATAAGGGGACATGTTTATAATGTACTAGTCATTTTGCTTTAAAAGAGATTTAGTATAGACTGGTTATAAGGGGACACGTTTATAATGTACTAGTCATTTTGCTTTAAAAGAGATTTAGTATAGACTGGTTATAAGGGGACACGTTTATAATGTACTAGTCATTTTGCTTTAAAAGAGATTTAGTATAGACTGGTTATATGGGGACCCGTTTATAATGTAATTATAAATAGACAATAATTGAACTGGTACTTTTGAAAAGTAACGAAGAGGACGAGAGTGAAATATTGCATGAAACCTAAAATTCAAGCAGCTATATTGCGAGTCTACAGCAAGAACACGTCTCGAAATTCACTTTAATCTTATTATTCTGTTATATTTCTTGGATATATCATCGATATTTAACACGAAAAAAATTATATTATCATTTTGAAATTTTGTGAGGAAAGGATTTCAGTAAGTGAGTAATGAGTCCAAGGGGCATGTGTGACATCGATAGTCATATTGGCAGGTAATATCTCCGTTGATCGATAGTCAAATTGGCAGGTAATATCTCCGTTGATCGATAGTCAAATTGGCAGGTAATATCTCCGTTGATCGATAGTCAAATTGGCAGGTAATATCTCCGTTGCCTACCTCTTTATGTATTTGTTCATCTTGCATTAAATCAAGTCGTTTTGGTATATTTTAAAAGCTAAATAAATTTTCTGCTGACTGCAAAAGCTTTAGGAGAGCTCATTTTAATTTTAAGGGTCATATCCGAGGTTTAATGACTTTATTCAGGGTCTAAACATAAGCAAAAACCTCAAATTTCTGTCTGATGAAAATGAAATATCTTATACAGATCTGTGGAACAGTGCCGCGATACACAGAGGCTCGCATAGTTTCTTACAATGTACCTATAAATCATATATATATATATATATATATATATATATATATATATATATATATATATATATATATATATATATATATTTAATGTGTGTGTGTGTGTGTACTATATAATTATATAATTTATAGCATTATTATATAGTACAAATATGATTTATTTGTAAATTGTAAGTAAAGATACGAGCCCCTGTGCCGCAGTGTATCAAAAGTCTGTATCAGCTGGCTTTACATTACTGTGGAAATGTCATCACATATTTTTGACTTACAAAAACCCATTACTATCCAAATTATCGCTCTTAAAACAACCCGCTAAAGTGTCATCATCTGTTTACTACCGTACGTACATACAGTTACCGTTAGTTTATATCCGCAACTCGTTTGCCACCGCGCAAGCATACACGGTCCTTTACCTGGATACTCACCATGTGGGCACCCTCATTTGCATATGAAAAGGGTGCGACTAGACAGTACAAAGACAGTTTTTCTCAATATGTCTAGTCTCTGCGTTATGTGTGTCTCTGCAATAATTGTAAAACTTCAATAGCATCTTGACATGCAACAGTATGATCTACAACATATATGCAAATGAAATGTTTTGGTTTCGTCTATTTCTTCAGTGGCTGTCTAGATTTTCGCGCCAATTCCTGACATAAACGGAAACTTGGGTTATGACTGCGTACCCTCTAAAATAAAAAAATAGATGGGAAATTGAAGCCTTGTGGAAACAAAAGATGCAAGACTTCCAAACACATGAAGGAAACAAAAATATTTTCCAGCATAGTCACATGTGTACACTGTTCTTCGCAAAAACTTTCCATATTGTTTGAAAGAAATAGAAAACCAGCTGATCTAAAGGCAATCCTCTTCGCAGGGGGTCCAATAAATATAAAGAATTCGTATCCACCTACACCGCTTCCGTTGCTGGGTACAGTTTTACTTTCGATACGAACGAAACACTTCAGCTCACTACATGCAGTGCTGCGCATGCTCAGCAGTTCGCATTCAGCGAAGAAATCTGAACGGATTCCGGTTGTTGTACACCCTAGGAGATGAACCATTTTATATCTGAAGGCCACTCCATTAAATTTACAGGATGTGTGACGGGTAAAGTATTCGGTCGTTCCATAATTTTTTTGTGTACGGCTGAGAAAGACAGTCTGACAACGTAGTATGATTCACTTAACAAATCATTTGGAACAACCTCGGCTATTTCTGTGAGACTTAAATATGCCTCATATGTATGTCGGTGCAGTAATTTACAGAAATATCATACATTTGGTTCGCCAGAAATCAGTGTTGTTTGTACGTTACATGTCATTTACATTATTAAAACCTTGCTTATAGTCCTCGTTATGCAAATATTTTTTTTTTTTTTAAATTTTACCTCTATTGATTACCGAATACAAGCTGCAAATAAATTTAACAGTACCATCATTCTTAAAGTGGTTCGTTAGGGGTTACCACTCATCTGCGATTGAATTTTGTGTTGTTGCAAATCTGAAGAAATAATAAATTGGAGACCAAAACTTTAAATACATGTAAAGAAATGAGTACAATACAATTGGAAAATAATAAAACGGAAACCACAAACTTTACTTTGTCGTGGCAAAAGTACGCTCCAAATATTCGGTCCCAAATTTCAATTTTATGCTTTAAAAAAAAGCCCCCCCCCCCCCCCCCTCATAAAACCGAAACTCACTTGAAACATGGAAATGTTTTTTAGCTGCTAAATTCCAGAAAACGTTTATAGTTATGGTCCAGAAATAGCCCGTGGTCATGCGTTAAGTAAAGCATACACCTGACACAAGCTGGGCCAGGTCATTTACGGTTGCCAAATACTGTAGGACTCACGGTACTAATTATATGGACACATGCTCATTTTTAATCAGAGTGACAGTGAAAAGCAGATAGTATCTTCCTATGTGGTGCTCGCTTAGCAGTAACATCCTATGTACGTTTAAATTCTTCATTTGGTTTAATTATAACACTGTTGTAAATCATAGGGTTTCGTGGAATTTTGTAAAGACAGCTGCTGCTGCGCTCGATCCCAAACGATAGTACTACATGGCCTGTTTAGATAGCTACAAAGTGTTAGTGTAGCGCTTTTCGACTAAAAATACACAAATATCATAGAACGACAAAACAATACATAATTCATTAGCACTTGTTGGTCTCCAGTTACATCTGAATTGATCAAGTTGGTCCCCAGTTACATCTGAATGGATCAACTTGTTCCCCAGTTACATCTGAATGGATCAACTTGTTCCCCAGTTACATCTAAATGGATCAAAGATAGGTCTTGCTGATCTGTATCTGGAACAATAACACAGTCAAAACCATTTTTTTTCTTGACGATTTTATTTAATCTTTTTTGTTTCCTTTGAATATTGTTATAAGTGCATCATGCAACTAATCTGAGCAGGTTTGGTCTGTTCTACACAGCTGAGACAAATGTAACAAGGTTTATCAGAGAATTTATTCATTAAATCCACATTTTTATTTTTAAAAATAAGATATTACATTGCGCACAGACCTCGAGGTTAAAAAGGTAATGAACCATGTCCGGTGACTTGCAAACGATTGAAGCCTTTGAATACCTTGTTTAGAACTGTCAACATCATAAAAAGCCGCCTTTTGTTTCTATCAAGAGATACGGTTGGCTTGGGCATCATCATAAATATGACATCAGTGTCTCATTATGAAACTAATGTTTCACTTTACATTTCGGTCTTTGTAACACATTGAAGAAAGAATATCATTATATAATCAAACTAATAGTTTCTTCACGTTTCCGTCTTTATAACACTTTAAAGAAAGAATATCATTCAAGTTCTTTCCAGTTGTAACAGTTATTTAGAGATCATGCTTAATTTTGTTTTACGTGACAACATACTCCATGGAAGATTTTTAATCTTAAAATTACCAGTCCGTTTTAAAATATGAGTACATTTAGTGCTGCTCAGAGGAAACGGTTGGGGGGGGGGGGGAGGGATTTGACAAGAAAAAACTGCATTTCTTTGCATGAAACTTGCTTTTGTTCTGATTTGCTCCTCACGATTTTGTCCACTTGCTCCCAGTACTTCGATAATAGGTTAAGTCACTAACACAGAACTTATAAAAATATTCTGGCTGTTAAGAAAATTCCAGATCTAAGAATAATGTGTATGAAACCTGGGTAGAGCTTCTGGTTGGTACTTTCTGTAAAATGGAGGTTACCCTTTACAATTTGGCTGTGTGCTTCTCTCTCTCTCTCTCTCTCTCTCTCTCTCTCTCTCTCTCTCTATATATATATATATATATATATATATATATATATATGAGACATATCGTGTGTATAATCTTGAAATATTGAAATAGATTTTGAAACAATCATACATAGTTCCCATTCCAAATTAATCGAAAATATGTCACAGTAAGATTTTGCATGAAGGTATGATGGATGGTATGCATTAACAAGGCGATTCACAACGATTGCAGCCAATGTTTTCATATATTCTTTTTTTTTCCTGGTAGTTTTTGTACAATTTCTTTGATTTAAATTTTATCATTTTTTGTTATATCTCGTGTCACATTCCTTTCATACACGTGTTTCAACTTCAATGAATGTTGGGTCCATGAAAATCGTGCATACTAACAACTATTTATTAAATGTGTGTGTGTGTGGGGGGGGGGGGGGGTGGGGTGCGTGTGGTTATAATCTGAAATAAAATAAATTATAGAAAACCACCATAAAGCAGCATTTCTTCGTGTTTTGACTCTTACGCACCCATCCATTCATCCAACCACCATTCCACCCATCCGTCCCATTACCCAACAAGTTCATTCCTTGCGAAGGGGGAGTTCAAGTCTCCAAGACCATGGTATACCGTACACATATATATACACTACCAACATTATATCTTACAGTGGAAGTTTTTCTCCTAAATGGAGTCGTGTGACATAATATTCACACGTACGTACGTACGCATAAGCAGATGGACGGTTCGCTTGCTTTCGTGTTTTACGGCACAGCAGCTCTTTTGTTATATCGTTCCGAGTCATGTAAAGCAAACTGCCTTGCCCAAGGACATACCACTGTAGACGATCTGGGCCGAACCCGCACACTTTTGGTCACTATATTTGTTTTCAAATGGCATCATGGATCGTAACTGGTGCTGCATCTAAAACATGTATTGTTGCAAAACGTCCTGAAAAATGGATACAGAGAGCTCGTTTTACACAGGCTTCAATAATTTTAAATCGTTCTTGTCCTCGTTAACTATGACATTATGCATTCCATTCACCCTCGAAAGTTCAAGGCTTTCGTAATGTAAATTGTCGGCACATGAAAGGAGTGGCTAGAAGTTGATGTGGGTGACTTTCTTTTAATAATCACGTGCTACTGTCCTCTGTGTCTTAATTTGCAATAGTATATTTGTTTCTGTAGTAATAAATAGATGATCATTGAAGATAAAAATAGATGATCATTGAAGATAACAAGAAACAAATAAATTGAGGGTGAGCTGAATGCATACTGTTAGCGTTAACAAGGCGGGAAAAAATATATGAAATTATTTGACTCGTGTAAAAGGAACTCTCTTTGTCCGTTAGTAAAGAAATCTGCATTAAAACATTTCTAGATACAGCACCAGGTACCAATCAGCCACTGCGGTTAATGGATGGTTAATACCGTAAATCTAATGATTTTTGTGATTTTGGGGGTTTAATGCCATTTTTCACACATGGTAGGCCATATATGGTGGAAGACCCCGGGAAGAGCAACCGACCCACGGGTAGCTACTGGCAAGCTTCCTCGAATACCCACATTGGTCAAGCCAAGACTCGAACCCACGCGGACAGAAGTGAGATGTGAGTGATCCGTAAAGGCTAGCGCCTTTGACCACTCGGACACCCGGAGCTTCTGACCGTATAGCTAAGGGTTTTTACGTATATTTATTTTTGCAGATTTGCTATAAATCAGGTTATAATTATGTTTGTGCTTATTATTTCTTTGAAGATTAAGACAGTGGCGGATCCGGAGGGGGGGGGGGGAGAATGGCGCAAAGCAGCCCCCCCACACACACACACACAAAATAATAACAAAATGAAATCAACCGGTAATTTTCCTAGCGCCCATTATTTATGCATATTTTCATCGGCCTAGCAAGTTTCTGAGATGAAATAAAAACAGTTTAGCCGGTCAGACTTTCCTTACATTTTTGTCCAGAGAAAAGCAAATTAAGGACTTCAATCTATACACGGATTTAGGTGTAGGAAAATTAGTTTCTCATAACAAAGGCAAGGCAAAAATACCGATTTTCGGCTTTTTGAAACATGTTTTCTGTAAACAATCTGCATGGTTGAGCAGTTGTTTCTGTCTTTCCCACAGACTGATATGTGCAAAATCCCCTATGCAGATAACTGTTGGGGCAGGCCGAGACTACATTAATCGGTTATCACTGCCTATAGTAAACATTGTCACACCGCTCGGACTAACGGTCAGCCGACGTCTTCCTTAGTAGCAGACTGACAATGACTAACAATATCTAATAGTAGTAACTGAAAATATTTATAGCGGGTGTTCCTAGAGTACGTTTTCTTTACAGTTAGATTGTTAAAACTATGCCCTGGAAACGCTTAAAATGCAGGATTTTTCTGGGCCACTACTACGGGTTCCATCCCACAAACCCCTTGCCTACTTGTTTACGTGTAGGCTACCGCACCCTCCCCCGCCCAACGATATTTCTGGATTCGCTCAAGTAATGCCAGGACTGATTTCAATTTCTCTTTCTCCATACTGCATATCACTATAGCCTTGTACATAACTGTTACGTCGATTTTCAACTTTTTATCCTGTGCTTATCACCAGTGACTTTTATTGGTATGACACTAGCAGAATCAGTTTTCTACTGGATGTATAGACAGCTCGTAGTAGGTACATCAGTCGCTACAAAACCCAGAAAAGACTCAAATACAAACCTGGTTCTCAAATATTTAATTTATTATTGAGATAAATGAAGAGACTAATATGGAAAAAAGAACTCTGTTATTTAAGCTATACTAATGTTATTTAAGCTGTTCTAACTGATCTGAATTGGTTTCCATCAAACACAAAAAACCCCAGTTTTTCTTCACTTTTTTGTCAGTGAGGACTGCGGTCCCTTCCGGCTGTAATCCAAAACTGAAAATAAGGACTCTTCACACCAAGCTGTGTGTTTGTCTCAGAATCAGCAACTTATCACTTTAGCATTAACGTCACAGAACTAATCGTCAATATTGGAATTCACATAATTGTGGTTAAAAATAGATTTCCTCTAATGTACAGAAACTGAAATAATGTTGCCTAGGAACCTCATCCACTGTCTCTTACTAGAATGATACACAAACAAGTAAATTTGTAATAACTTTTAAAACGTGAATTTAAATGACAAGATGTTATTGATGAGAAGAAAGATATTTGAGAAGGTTATGTATGATAGATCACATAATGTTAAGCACTGAGAGGGTCGTTATAAACAATTTATCCCCGACATCATGATAGCAATCTACGACACATTTGATACTAAAATGACACTGGCATCATGATAGCAGTCTACGACACATTTGATACTAAAATGACACTGGCATCATGATAGCAGTCTACGACACATTTGATACTAAAATGACACTGATATCATGATAGCAGTCTACGACACATTTTATACTAAAATGACACTGGCATCATGATAGCTGTCTACGACACATTTTATACTAAAATGACACTGGCATCATGATAGCAGTCTACAACACATTTGATACTAAAATGACACCTGCATCATGATAGCAGTCTACGACACATTTGATACTAAAATATTGCACTAGCATCATGATAGCAGTCTACGACACATTTTATACTAAAATGACACTGGCATCATGATAGCAGTCTACAACACATTTGATACTAAAATGACACCTGCATCATGATAGCTGTCTACGACACATTTGATACTAAAATATTGCACTGGCATCATGATAGCAGTCTACGACACATTTTATACTAAAATGACACTGGCATCATGATAGCAGTCTACGACACATTTTATACTAAAATGAAACTGGCATCATGATAGCTGTCTACGACACATTTTATACTAAAATGACACTGGCATCATGATAGCAGTCTACGACACATTTTATACTAAAATGACACTGACATCATGATAGCAGTCTACGACACATTTGATACTAAAATGACATTGACATCATGATAGCAGTCTACGACACATTTGATACTAAAATGACACTGGCATCATGATAGCAGTCTACGACACATTTTATACTAAAATGACACTGGCATCATGATAGCAGTCTACGACACATTTTATACTAAAATGACACTGGCATCATGATAGCAGTCTACGACACATTTTATACTAAAATGACACTGGCATCATGATAGCAGTCTACGACACATTTTATACTAAAATGACACTGGCATCATGATAGCAGTCTACGACACATTTTATACTAAAATGACACTGGCATCATGATAGTAGTCTACAACACATTTGATACTAAAATGACACCTGCATCATGATAGCTGTCTACGACACATTTGATACTAAAATATTGCACTGGCATCATGATAGCAGTCTACGATACAATTATACTAAAATGACACTGGCACTGCAGATATAAAGGACTTAAACATCAGGGATAGTCATTAAATATATAAAAATTTTGGTTTATGAGTACACATGCATTTAAAAAAAAATTAAAAAAATTGAGAACTAAACACTTGCTGACTAAACAAATGAATGAAGATAATCATTGTAAAAACAAGGTCTTTACGCGTAAATTTCTAGTATTTATAACATGTACGACTGTGACATGATGTAGTTTACTCCTGAATCTCCAGTATTTATAACATGTTCGCGTGTGACATGATGTGGTATTAATCATTTCCAATTGGATCTTGAATTGTATTGTTCAACTGTTTCAGATACCTGTGTATACAGGTGATGCTCAGTCTCTGTTTACTGGTGCAAATTTCTTCTTAAAACTATAAAATGAAATATTTTTCATATGGCATGATGATTGTGCAAAAGCATGGGTTGTGGTCTGGGGTGGTCTTTGACACAAAATACAGTTACGCCAATTTTTTTTTTTTTTTTTTTTAGTTTCTATCTCCCCAGGAAGGTACGTTTTGCTGAATCTGATCTATGTGAAAGAAAGAAACAAAATAAACTATGTCTGTGGAGTATGCCTTTTATTTTTCTATTCGTGGTGTGTGTGTGTGCGCGCGCGCGCACATGTGTGTGAGTGAGAATATTATTAATTTCAGAAATTTGTCATTAATTCCATTTTTGTGATAAAAAAAAATAACTTAAGCAGTCAAACCTGTGTTAGATACCACCTGCATACACAGACCACCTGTATAAAATATAGTCTCATCAGGAATATATACAGTACAGTCACATATTATCAGCTGTAGGGTTGCAGTAACACACATACAGCCTCATGAGCAATATACACATTACAGTCACAAAATTACCAGCTGTCGGTTTGCAGTAACACACATACAGCCTCGTGAGCAATATATACATTACAGTCACAAAATTTTCAGCTGTCTGGTTGCAGTTACATGCATACAGCTTCATGAGAAATATAAACAGTACAGTCACTATTTTATCAGCTGTTTGGTTGCAGTAACATACATACAGCCTCATGAGGAATATATACAGTCACAAAATTATCAGTTGTCGGGTTGCAGCAACATACATACAGCCTCATGAGGAATATAGACAGTACACCATTTTCTTCATCCTCTAGGAAAAAAGCTTGCTGAATCCTCCATTTGTTGGAAGAAATAATTTTTGTTAATTATCAAGCTGTGTGTAGTTTGCTTGTTAGCTTGTTAATGGAAGCTCTCCAAGAAAACAGAAAGTTGTCATCCTGGGCTCTCATGGCCAACATTCTAAAACATTTATGTTCTCTGTTTATCATTTATACTTTCTTTCTATCATGTACCGGGTTATGCATGTATAATTAAAGTGTCTAGTTGGTAATAAAAATTATTTTCTAAGGCCAAAGTTTAAACAAAATAAGGAAGAAAATATCAACAACAAAAACAGTATTATTTACATAATTTTATATACATTGAGTTGAAAACAATTCCATGTCTGCAGTCATAATCCCCACGAGCTTCTTTTGACTATCAATAAGTATTTATTATTTCAATGTGAGAAGACACAAGCTTGGTGAGAAAAAAGAATTATGTCACAGCTGCGACCTCTGCTTTTTCTGCAATGATAGTTTTATTTCCGCTAACATGTCGTCAGTCAGAATAACACCGCCGTATTGTTCTATGTAGACGGTGTATATCGACCAAATGTTCCATTTTGGTGACTCATATTGCATTTAAATAAATCCTTTTCTATCTTTCCATTATTGATAAACTGCCAGCCCAATAATCGAGCATTTCAAGAGTATCTCCATATCAACCATATATAGGTCTTTATGTAAAATTGTATTAGGCTGTCAGCAAAGAATTTTAGCTTTATATACCGACGTTCAGGACTGTACTTTATATACCGACGTTCAGGACTGTACTTTATATACCGACGTTCAGGACTGTACTTTATATATTTATATACCGACGTTCAGGACTGTACTTTATATACCGACGTTCAGGACTGTACTTTATGTACCGACGTTCAGGACTGTACTTTTTATATTTATATAGCGACGTTCAGGACTGTACTTTATATACCGACGTTCAGGACTGTACTTTATATACCGACGTTCAGGACTGTACTTTTTAATCTGCTAATTGTTGTATATACTAATGTATATGGTCATTAATTCAAGATGAGCATGAAACTGAAATTGTTTGTGTCGTTAAACAAGACCATTATTCATTATAATATCAAGTGCGCTTGAAATATTATATGTTATATATATGTATATACCAACGTCACCATTCCACGAGAGAATAAGAAATAAAAGTGACACAACAAACACATCATTTCCAAATGCACTGAAAATGAATAAGAAAAGAAGTCCATTTTATATCTTTTACATGTTGAGGTTGGTGATATCGGCATAATCAAACTTAGGGACTCACCATTTCATTTTTTTGAGGGGGATGGGCTGGGATATCTTTCTAGCCGGGATATTATTTTTTTTTCTTTTTCCTCACGATAATTAATTTTAATTTGTTCAACAAATATAACGGATATAACTGGATGGTTCTGTGTGCTATAAATCAGAGCAATAGTGTTTTCTTAAAGCTATTTGAGAGTCTGAATTTTGTCTCCAAAACAATCTAATCCGCACCTTTTTGAAAATTAAATTACCTGTCCCTTAGCTTTTTTCCACTACACCCATACATACCGCTGCATAACAATATCACCACAGAAAACAATCATGCGCAAGGATAGATAGATAGATAGATGTATCAATGGATGCATATATGGATGCATGGATGCACGGATAGATAGTTAGATAAATAGATAGATAGATGTAGGAAGGTGAATGGATGGATGGATGAATGGGTGGGTGGGTGGGGGATGGATGGATGAATGAATGTGCTTCCATAACACCTATATCTTACACTAAAAACAAACCCTAGAAAAACAATATCCCCAAAAGATACATGTATTTAGTTGTTCTTAGTAAGAGTCTGAGTTTGTCTATTTTTATTGTTGTTTTCTACGTTATGCTGTCTGTACCACACATACATGCAGTAATTAATCTGACAATATTAACTGCATGCATTTTCACATTTAGGGTCGTGGGATTTGGCGCATAATTTTATATCTGATTTAATCTTCTAGTTTGATATGCTTATAAGTGAAATACTACGATAAATATGTAGGAAAATCAATGCTTGCTGTTATTATGGAAAATCAATGAGTGCCTAGTTACCACGGTTCCCACCACTAGCTTCATTCACAAAAAACCGTGCTCATTCATAAAAGTCTGTGAATGGATCCCACTATTGATCGGCTTGCAATGCACGAAAACTGTCTCCTAATCCGGCATCGTTTGTTAGAAAATGCCAAGATGTTTCAGGCTGAAGGGAAGACTCTACGGTGGGCCAGAGAGGACATTAATAAAGAGGGCTTTGTTTAAAATCATTCTGTTCTAATTATACATAAGTGTTTGGTAAATCTTTAGTAGCTATTTTTAAAGTGTACTTTTTTATTAAAGAAAAGAATTAAGACGTATAATAAAAACTGTCTTCAAAAAGACATTGAAAATAAAATCTTAATAAGTCAAACCCAATTCTAACAGAGTAAAATTTGTGTACAATTTAGACACCCGCCCACTCTTTAACAGTCTTACGCCTGCAGGGCACGACAGACTTTGAACATCATTCAGAAAGAAACCAGTTTTCTTGATTTGGATCAATGTGACATTGACCTTTAAGACGTTGAAACCAACATCTATAACTGAACATCTATAACTGATTTGCTTCCATATCCTCACAGTTTTGTAAAATTATGTGTGAAAAAATTAAGTTATTTTACTGAAAATTTTCCCTTCTTAGTGATTCCAACATCAAAAGTGTTTTTTTTTTCCCCATATGCAAGCTATCCACAAACTTTGGTCAATGTATGTAGGCTAAAACTAAGGTTACTATGTGGAAACCATTTTGCTCCTAATTGACTAACTGTGACCTTGACTTTTGACCTTTCAACCCCAAAATCAATCAAATGTCCAAGTTTCTTACCTTAAGTTCAAGCCATCCATACAGCTTAGTCAAGTACGTGGACAGAAACTAAAGTTATTGTGCGGGAACCAGTTTCTTCTTTGAATCACAGCAACCTTGACCTTTGACCGATTTGACTGCAAAATTAATCGATTTGATTCTTACCTCAAGTGCAAGTCATCTACAAAGTTTCGTCAACATACACGGTATGGAACTAAAGTTATTGTGCGGAAACCAAACACGGACGGATGGACAACGTCAGATAAAATACGCGCTCAACCTAATTGCGGACGTATACAAATTAATTACACGTGAAAATAATGTCTGAACAGGACAATCTTCCAACGGATTAATAATTGTGTACACGCTGGAAGTTAAATTTATAGCTAAAGAATCAAATTATACATATAAAGAAACGATTATATTAGGAATTCCTGGTACTTGTCTAGATTCGGTAAACATGCAAACTAATAATTATTTTTTACTTTGTAAAGTGCACAAATAATTGTTATCATACACAAGTATATGAACTATTTATATTTTTGATGAATAATTTTTCTTTCTTTGATTTAAATTTACAAACATAAAACAGCCTGATCTTTTATAATTGGTACCTCCCATTATCAGCTACCTCTCATATCCAACCAGGTTCTTATTTTCCCTACTCTTTGGTTATAACATCTCCTTAGCAACAGGGTTCTTTGTAAATCACAAATTGTTCGATTCCATGGCTGGTTGCAACTCACTCATTACTCGTTTCTATTATTAGATGATGCCAGTGTACAAAGATAGGTATCGACTGGTTTTCTATTTCAGAAACCTATGCTTATGAACTGGCCTTTTGAAACTGGGAATCAGAAAAACTCATAATGCACACATGCCAACTTCAGCATTAATATGTGGACGAGTTCAGTTGGCACGACCACATGAAAATAATTTATATACCTTCAGTTCATGAAATGGGTTGGGGTGGGATAATTTTTTCAATTGTAGCGTTTTTTTCATGGGCGAGGGTTTGGGGTGGGACGGCAATTAATTTACATATTTATAATTTTCGAGGGAAAAAAATGGGTACCTATAGCTGACCCCGTTACCTCTATGACGCCTATGTATACAAATATTTGAACTTTGTAAAGATGAAAGATTCAAACTGTTAAAAATAAGCACAACGAAAAGCTAGCTTATTTCTTTCTTTTTTCATTTTACTGCAGATTACATTGAATCTGAGCTTGACGGTTTGAGATCGAGTTTTGACTCTTAACCCAATCAATAGTGGCGTTACAAAAGTAAAGCGCTTTTTGATTTGCTGTTACAAAATCTGAGGCTCAAAACTTTCTGATTTCCAGGCCAGAAATAATTTCTGAATCGTGTGCAGATTGAAATTGACATATGACATCCAACTCCCATTATCAATAATAATTGAAACTATGTATCACATGAAATATTTAGTTAATTTAAGTTGCACATCTTGCAAAACATAAGGTAATAATTGTCTAACCGATACAATACGTCGGTATTGTTGCATTTATAGTGTGTGAGAGAGGGGGGGGGGGGAGGGGGAGGAGAGAGAGAGAGAGAGAGAGCTGTAATACTACTACTGTAGATACTCACTTATAACTCGAGTTCAACTGGAAAAATACATAGATCCAGATCTGGGTCTATGCAGCTTGTTAGGGGTAATCAGAAAAGCAAATAACACAGACCCTGATCTGCCGGCGCATTATGCAACGGCAGATCAGTGTCTATCATTTTTGCAGTTGGACACCACTTATAAGTGAGTATATACGGTAAGTATCATCGGTAATAAAGGTGTCTGTCGGTTAATGCACCCAATATATCGCTTGGGGTTTTTTTGGCGGTTTTTTTTTAATAGAAATATTTATACTTAAAATTGATTCAGACTTTTGTGTGTTTAAAGACGTGTTGTTTAAAAAAAATGCCCTGGCTTCAGTTATGTCTTCATTTGACACATATACCTGTAAACCATAGCCTTGAATCAGTTATACCACAGCACCTACTCAGGCTCCAAGACTGAGATACGTTTTCAACCGGCTGCTGACTAATAGCATTCATTCCATGGAAATCCTAGTCATTTATGAATTAACCACGCTAGTAGTGCCAGGTCTTAAAACACCACTGATAGCTATCTCACTCTCTCTGAAATCTTTGTCGTATTTTGAAACATTATGTGCACACATAGATAGATAGATAGATAGATAGATAGATAGATAGATAGATAGATAGATAGATAGATAGATACATACATACATACATACATAGATACATACATACATACATACATACATAGATACATACATACATACATAGATACATACATACATACATACATACATACATACATACATACATACATACATACATAGATACATACATAGATACATAGATACCTACCTACCTACCTACATACATACATACATACATACATACATACATACATACATACATACATACATACATACATACATACATACATACATACATACATACATACATAGATACCTACCTACCTACCTACATACATACATACATATATACATAAATACATACATACATACATAGATACATACATACATACATACATACATACATACATACATACATACATACATACATACATACATACATACATACATACATACATACATACATACATACATACATACATACAGAGATGGATGGATAAGTCGACGTATACATGGAGAGAGAGAGACCCAACGACCAACACAAAAACCCACACATTGAGACGTACAAACAGACAGAGGGATAGGTATATATGTAATAGGAATGGAGAAAACAGTTGCCGTCAATGATTAAACCTGTGACTTCAGAATCAAAATCAGATTCACATACCATTAGGCTGAGAAGTCTGAATTTTCTATTCTAGTCGTATATGTACCTGGCTGTGATGCAGATCACCTGGATTCGAATCTCAACTTCAGTTATGCTTTCTCCTTACCTTTTGCATAGGCGAGTTCTGTGGTGATGTGGGGAAACAGTTTAAATGGCTCAAAGGGGTGACTCTTTGGTGACATTGAATCTCAAAGTCAGAGCGGGGACGGTCGAAGTAAAAATAGCCACTTACTGACATAGTGGTATTTCTTAGTTTAGTGGTAAGTACAAATAGAGGACTAGTAAGTATATATAGATGAGTAGTCTAGTGGTAAGTACAGATGGATGAGTAGTCTAGTGGTAAGTACAGATAGATGAGTAATCTAGTGGTAATTACAGATGGATGAGTAGTCCAGTGGTAATTACAGATGGATGAGTAGTCTAGTGGTAAGTACAGATAGATGAGTAATCTAGTGGTAATTACAGATAGATGAGTAGTCTAGTGGTAAGTACAGATGGATAAGTAGTCTATTGGTAAGTACAGATAGATGAGTAATCTAGTGGTAATTACAGATAGATGAGTAGTCTAGTGGTAAGTACAGATAGATGAGTAGTCTGGTGGTAAGTACAGATAGATGAGTAGTCTAGTGGTAAGTACAGATGGATGAGTAGTTTAGTGGTAAGTGCAGATGGATGAATAATATAGTGGTAAGTACAGATAGATGAGTAGTCTAGTGATAAGTACAGATAGATGAGTAGTCTAGTGATAAGTACAGATAGATGAGTAGTCTAGTGATAAGTACAGATGGATGAGTAGTCTTGTGGTAAGTACAGATGGATGAGTAGTCTAGTGGTAAGTACAGATAGATGAGTAGTCTAGTGATAAGTACAGATAGATGAGTAGTCTAGTGGTAAGTACAGATAGATGAGTAGTCTAGTGGTAAGTACAGATGGATGAGTAGATGGATGGATGGAAGGATTGATTACATGAAAAACATCAAATAGAGAAGCAGATGTTTTTCATACCATCTATCTTGGTTCAGAAAAAGGACAATTTTAAGTAAGACTTAAATTTCACCTAATCTGTTCCGAATTTCACCAAAAAACTGTGTGGAATTAAAATTAAGTCTAGAATTCAGTGATTCAAGTCTGACTTATGCTGGATCAATCAAATTGTTCATAAAGCTGGGACAAGATCTCTGCATTCTAGTCTTTAAGTTGAAGTTTAGACTAAATTTTTGTTGGTAAAAACCAGACCGGTTATAATGACTGACTGTTACTTTTTTTACTTCCCCTTTTTAATTCCTTCTTGTTACTATATATATACACTGATAGTAATGAGATACTCAATAAGTATGCCTCGAATTCAAATATGTATGGATTCGTTAGGATCGAATGACTTCAGACGAATCAAGGAATAATTATGTTTCATATAATGAGGCAATATACTTCAATTGTCCCTTTGACACAAAAGTACTCTTTTTTTTTTTTTTTTTTTTTTTAACTCTTCGTCAAGGCCTGGTGTATATTCATTTCAGACTATATAATTCAGCCATTTTGATGCCAATGTACCCGAAATCCATATAAAATACACACCTGATTGGTCGAAGTCACACACTTACATACCGGTGCAGAACTAAATTATTGTCTGATGTCGGTATATGCGGGTCATGGGGGGTTTCTCTTACAGCAGTTTCAGTTGGCGGCTAAGATGTCCATCGGAGACCGAGGTATAATAAAATTGTTACATGTGTATTTTTGTGTTAGCCAATAAGGCGTAAATGGCATGCATATCTACGATACCGGGAGATATCAATCTACGTTACATTCCGAAATTTCAAAAAGTCCTCTATATGCTGATTCTTAAAGCAATTAAATCCAGTTATTACATGTACTTGTGAGGAATGTCATGTTTAATAGACGCGTAAGGGACGCAATTAACGTGCAAGGAAGGCAATAGCCCTAACCTGACCAATTACAAATCTCACGAAACTATTTGAATTTACTCTATGTCATCATATAAGTTTTTTCAAGATAATAAACCTACAAAATGAAAAGAAAAATCGTTGAAGGATCTTTCTGTACCGCAGTTTGCAGATTTGTCCTAGACATATAAAACATGTTGCGCAATACTTTACTAAAGTTGTAACCGTTTGAAATGGTCCACCGTCAAAAATGTCTGTAGTGTAATTTTGTACCTCATATTGAAAAATCAGCATCTATCAATATAATAGCTGTTATGTGCCAGTGTGTCAAAAAAGCAGTATACAAAAGTCTGAACAAAAAAATTTAAAGCACTAAGTCTTTGTGGCACGCTAACAAAAATTTTAAAATAAGGATACTATTTTTGTCAGCCATGTTTTGACAAAAAACCGCATTGCATTAGTTGCGTCATAACAAAAGCTTATGCATATGACTGCTATTTGTGAGGTAATCCAATCCGTACACTGATGTTTCATAATGTAAAGATTTCCAAACCTCTGGAAATCCAATTACGCTCAAAAATGACAAGAGAAAATTCCCACCTTAAAGTTATTCCACATTTGCTCAGATGTAAAGAATATTCTGTTTCCAATAGATTACCTGACTAGGTCTACTATTCCTGCCCCCTATCTTTTTATAATTAGTTTTGTATTTTATTTCCTCAAACCAAACAATAAATTGAATATAGTGGAGCTTCCAACCTTTTTGGAATGTTAGTACTTGTTTTTCATCTAACCTTCACACCGGCAATCTATTTTTGGTTCCGATAATGACATTACTTTAGGACAGGATTTATCTGTCACGAACTGGAACGTGGCTCTATGTAAACAGCGTATACTAAATGTATCCGCTAATTGGGTCTTTTACTTGGCTTTAATCATTATTCATACAATACTATTGTAATTTTTTATTTTATTTATTTCAAGGCTAACTCACCCATATTATCATAAATTCTTCATTGAGCTAAATTACCAAAAATTGTATCTCTTAGAACCTTTGATTTTGATGGTGAATAAAATAATTCTAGACTGCTATTTTTTTTTATGACTAAACAGTTAATGCTAATAACATGTCAACATTTATTCCCAGAGTTACCAAGATTAATTCTGAACAAAATTCTATAGAATTTTAGGTCAGGATAAACGATAAGACCAGAGTAAACCAAATGTTCTAATTTACCGAAAACAGGGATCCAGGCCGGTTGAGACCGAATGTTAATTTTATCGTTATCGCGAGTCTCACATACGATGCACGTCGCTGTAGTCTTGGTAATACTTTACGGATTATGAATAAAAGAGTTATGCAGCAAAACTAAATATTAGTTGGTATTTTTTGCCTTTATTTACATGTTTAAATCTTCGAAATATTAAATTTGAATGAGATGTATACACACCTTAACATTTAAACTTATAATCTAGACGTTCCCATATATGTTCCATGACCCTTAATAACCTGGTATGGAAAGATGTATGACCATTCGTCCATTAACAAGAGATATTTGCAACTGAAACAAACGAAACAAAAACGAAACTTAAAGTGAATGCCGGTATGATGGACTGAAGGAAGGACATGTATCTGATTAACGCTATGTCTCGCCTCCTGCGGAATTCATCGTTGGCAAGACAAAAGTCTTGTTACAGTCGATCATATAACACACACACACACACACACACACACACACACACACTCCTGCACTAATATTCCTCCGGTTATGGCCCAAATCATTACGGAAAAGTTGCCACCCCCCTTCCTTCACCCTTCCACTCCACCACCAATACCTCCCGTTATGGCCCAAATCCCTGTGGAAAAGATCAGGCGCTGCACATAGTTAATGCATTTTATACTTGTATTATTGAACTTACCAAATAAAAGGAAAAAGCGTCATATTTACCTCTACCTAAACTTTGTAAAATACATGCAAAATGGTTTGTTTTTAGTAGAATTGGCCTGGAATTTTTGTTCTCTCAAACAACCCATCAGATCCAGGTATTTAAAGAGCAACTGTCCTCAACGACAATCATGTTTGGACACACTCTTGTCTAAATTTGCCCTATTTTATACAGGGTCAGTCTTCCGTTCTTGTCATGTCCAAACTATAACGTTGCTGCCGTTTTAAAATGCAAGAATGACACCTTTGATATCAGATAACATTGAATTGGATAAGGTGATAAATGACACCTTTGATATCATCTAACATTGAATTGGATAAGGTGATATAAATGACACCTTTGATATAAGATAACATTGAATTGGATAAGGTGATATAAATGACACCTTTGATATCAGATAACATTGAAATGGATAAGGTGATATAAATGACACCTTTGATATCAGATAACATTGACATGGATAAGGTTATATAAATGACACCGTTGATATCATATAACATTGAATTGGATAAGGTGATATAAATGACACCTTTGATATCAGATAACATTAAATTGGATAAGGTGATATAAATGACACCTTTGATATCAGATAACATTGAAATGGATAAGGTGATATAAATGACACCTTTGATATCAGATAACATTGAATTGGATAAGGTGATATAAATGACGCCTTTGATATCAGATAACAGTGAATTGGATAAGGTGATATAAATGACACCTTTGATATCATATAACATTGAATTGGATAAGGTGATATAAATGACACCTTTGATATCAGATAACATTGAATTGGATAAGGTGATATAAATGTGACCTTTGATATCAGATAACATTGAATTGGATAAGGTGATATAAATGACACCTTTGATATCATATAACACTGAATTGGATAAGGTGATATAAATGATACCGTTGATATCAGATAACATTGAAATGGATAAGGTGATATATATGACACCTTTGATATCATATAACATTGAATTGGATAAGGTGATATAAATGACACCGTCAATATCATATAACATTGAATTTGATAAGGTGATATAAATGACACCTTTGAAATCAGATAACATTAAATTGGATAAGGTGATATAAATGACACCTTTGATATCAGATAACATTGAATTGGATAAGGTGATATAAATGACACCTTTGATATCAGATAACATTGAATTGGATAAGGTGATATAAATGACACCTTTGATATCAGATAACATTAAATTGGATAAGGTGATATAATGACACCTTTGATATCAGATAACATTGAATTGGATAAGGTGATATAAATGATACCTTTGATATCGGATAAGATTGAATTGGATAAGGTGATATATGACACCTTTGATATCATATAACATTGAATTGGATAAGGTGATATAATGACACCTTTGATATCAGATAACATTGAATTGCATAAGGTGATATAAATGACACCTTTGATATCATATAACATTGAATTGGATAAGGTGATATAATGACACCTTGATATCAGATAACATTGAATTGGATAAGGTGATATAAATGACACCTTTGATATCATATAACATTGAATTGGATAAGGTGATATAATGACACCTTTGATATAAGATAACATTAAATTGGATAAGGTGATATAATGACACCTTTGATATCATATAACATTGAATTGGATAAAGTGATATAAATGACACCTTTGATATAAGATAACATTAAATTCGATAAGGTGATATAAATAACACCTTTGAAATCAGATAACATTAAATTGGATAAGGTGATATAAATGACACCTTTGATATAAGATAACATTGAATTGGATAAGGTGATATAAATGACACCTTTGAAATCAGATAACATTACATTGGATAAGGTGATATAAATGACACCTTTGATATCAGATAACATTGAATTGGATAAGGTGATATAAATGACACCTTTGATATCAGATAACATTTAATTGGATAAGGTGATATAAATGGCACCTTTGATATCAGATAACATTGAATTGGATAAGGTGATATATGACACCTTTGATATCAGATAACACTGAATTGGATAAGGTGATATATGACACCTTTGATATCAGATAACATTGAATTGGATAAGGTGATATAAATGACACCGTTGATATCATATAACATTGAATTGGATAAGGTGATATATATGACACCTTTGATATCAGATAACACTGAATTGGATAAGGGGATATATATGACACCTTTGATATCAGATAACATTGAATTGGATAAGGTGATATAAATGACACCTTTGATATCAGATAACATTTAATTGGATAAGGTGATATAAATGACACCGTTGATATCATATAACATTGAATTGGATAAGGTGATATATATGACACCTTTGATATCAGATAACATTGAATTGGATAAGGTGATATAAATGACACCTTTGAAATCAGATAACATTGAATAAGGTTATATATGCTACACATATTTCGGGACTAGCGGTGAAATAATGGATGTTAAAAAAGAAGGGTCACCACAACTGTGAATGTTTCCACAAACTGCAGATTTGTGTATGAGGTTGTGGAATAATGACAAACTAGTAAATTCTGTGGATCTTTTCCTCATTTATACAATTTCGTCTCTGCTCTTTATCAATGAATTTGAACATTTTAAACCTTTCTAGAAACAAGCTATAATAATGAACCTTACGCTGCTGATTATTGACATTGCTGTAAATAATGTCAGACAGTATGTATACATAAATGTGTTATGATAGATGGAAGAGGAAAAAGAGATATTGTGCGTTCCCGCGCTGTTCCGGATATAATAAAAAAATTTTTTAAAAAACTACTCGTATGGAGCAATGTTTAAGATTATTTTAATTAATGGATCCTGTTTGGATCTTTTTAGTAGTATTTATTAATTTTTTGTCAAGTTCTTGTGGTCATACTGTTATTTTACATATAGCACACTCCCACGCATCATTTGATTCAAAGGACACCTTGAGTTACTAAAATATATACTAATTATCGAGTGCAAATAAAGCCAAATCCTATTACACAATCACCCGCGTGGTCAAGAGACATTTTGCAAACGTAACTGTCTGGGTTCTGTCCCCCATTTCCTGCACGTGCAGGGGTATGTGGCCGCCCATCCAAATCGGTGACTTTCTCCGGGTTCTCTTATTTCTTCCACAATAATTAACACCGCGTGCTCCATCTCCCGTATTGCACAAATTGTAAGTGTTTGTTGCTCGATTTAAGGAAAATAAATAAAGATTGATTCTAATAATACTGAGCTAACATTGTTATACTTAGCCTGTACAAATTCACGGCGACCTCAAGATGTTACAAAGGTTTCCTCCATCCTCCCCCACAAGTTTCAACGTCAATGACTGATTCGACAGCTTAAATTATCCCTTGAAGTGGTTTCCCTGTGGAATATATCTCAAAAAGGGAAAGTATTTCTCTAGAGCGTATTTTTTTTTTTACTTCGTAAATACAACCTACCAACGTGGATTTGTCTGAGGTGGTGGGGAAAAGAAAGGAAAAATGGTTCTGGAAGTTTACATATTGTATTTTGATGTTTTACGTCCACTTAGAGGGACATGACTCTACATATTATGCATTTTTATGAAAAAGAGTGAATTTTTAAAACGAACATGGTATTAGAGATTTTTCTGATAAAAGGAATTGTATACAGAATCCCTTAATTTATTGTTCCTTTTTTTAGCCAAATGTTGTTATGACTAACAATATTCACCAGTTCCTAATGCACTTGATACTATAAATCTTATATATATATATATATATATATATATATATATATATATATATATATATATATATATACATACATGCATACACACACAGAGAGACTATATTACACCCAAAACCTTCCATGTATACTTGAACCATATATTTTATATTTTGATTTGCATCCCAACATATTATCAGATCGTTATCTAAAATTTTCTTATGCCCATAAGAGATTTCTATGATTTTGGTTTATAGAGAACGCCTATGTATCAATACGCCTATGTATCAATACACCTATGTATCAAAACACCTATGTATCAATACGCAGCGTACATTGCTTGCGCCTGCAATCTTGTAGTCAGTGTATATAATGCCACCGCATGACGAACACGGCTGCAAATGTGGCAGTGTTTTTCAACAGCGACGAAGAACCCCTTATAATGAGTGACCGTGCTATTGAAGCATTTAATGAACTTCCTGCTTGCCTGTCCATGTCCTCTGAAGATTTCCTCTTAATGCAACGTTATCTTCTCTCGAAATTATTTCCGTTCTTCCGTTCCGCTTTTCTTATTTGTCCACTTTATCTTAGATCCTTGTCATGTGGCAGCCATTCATTGGGACCTGCTTTCAGCTATTTAGTGTGTCGGGGGGAGGGGGAGGGGAGGGGGGAGGTAGGGGGTGTTACCAGTCAATTTTCTCTAGGCGGGTGGAAGTTGGAAAGATGATGTAGGATTCAGATGAAAAATATTTTTCCCAGTGATTCTAGGTTTTATTTAACCTCGGCGTTTCCTCCTGCAGTCGACCTGATGGTTTGGTCCTAAGTCGTAAGAATTAAACTTCCTTGCGTTTCCATCTCTAAACAAGCCACGGCGACTTTAACAGAGTGCTCTTGAAGGGGTGGGTGAAGTTATTTTAAATGGAAGAAATCATGGAAATGGGTAAAACACAGGCAAATTAACAGTAGCACTATTTGCTCTAAGCCCTAACCACTCTCATTTGTATAAACCAATTTTTTCTAAGCAACAAAATTCGTGAAATTTTACAGGTTTAATACAAACGGAGTACTAGAAAAAGAAAGAAAAACGGATATGTGACTAAAGTCGCTCACCAACTACAAAACAACATTCAAACAGGAATCGAACAGGGAACTTATGAGGTGAAAGCAGAGTGCTTTATCGCTGGATGGAGTCTGAAATAGGAACCTAAAAATGTCTTTCAAATTCGTACATCAAGGCCGAGATATCAATCTTTTTGCACTTAACAGAAGAAACGATAAGAGAGGCGCATGTGTCCTGCTGATTTGGCTTATTGATCATTTCCTAAATACGCATCTCCACTTCACTAGTCACAATACATGTTCCGTGATATCTGCCATTTGTCTTTTCTGTGCGTTTAATCTTTATTGTTTTTTTTTTTACATTTTATCTCACCTTTCTGCACTGATAAGCCACATTATATTGTCTTTTATGAGTTTGTTAAGCAATCGACCCCCATATATTGATTAAAACCCTCCTGAAAGCATGCGAATCGGGAGCAAAGAAAATGATATTGAGGCAGTTATACATACATACATACATACATACATACATACATACATACATACATACATACATACATACATACATACATACATACATACATACATACATACACACATACATACACCACTTACACACACATATATATATATGTATGTATATATATGTGTGTATATATATACATACATATATATATATATATATATATATATATATATATATATATATATATATATATATATTCAATACGAAAACTATTTGCAAACTATAAATAAGGAAACATATATACGAAAACGGTATTTTGCCCCGCGCCCTGTACACTCATAGTTACATCTATATATGCATACCCACCATTCATTCCACAGTTTAAGTGTCTTTACAAACTCTCTGATTGATCAAAGAAAAGGACAACGTTATGCAAACTTTGGTTAATTTGTAGACATAATATATAAAGCTTTCGTTTTCGACTAATTCACCACCCTGATATTTTTCACTTAACTCATTTGATTATAAGTAAAGTACGTGTACGTGTGCGTCATGTCTATATATCTTTGTTCTTTCATTATGTTTAAATGCTTACATAGTTATAACGCATTTCAGTGCATTCAGTAGCAAAACAAAAAATTGACGTTATTACTAGACATGTGAATCAATAAAAGTTGACGTTATTACTAGACATGTGAATCAATAAAGGTTGAAAGTAAGAAACCTCAAGTAATACTGAAGGCACGGTTCACTGATGAGTAACAATAACTTCAGACACCCAGGGATAGTGATATCCATGGTAACCACACAGATTTTGTGAACATTCCTTAATCCGCATTTAAGGAAATCGTTTGAAGTAAAACTCGATGTATCTATATGTTCCAATTTTCATTTCTACAGCTTGCAATAGTTTAAAATAACAGAGGCATTTTCTTAAAATCAATTGTAGACATATGCAGGAATTAAAAAAAGGTTACTTTAACAACAGTACCTTCTTTCATTAAGAAAAGCCGCATGTTTGCATTATCCGTTTGCATATCAGCAAGTAAGAGGAAAAATCTGTATAATGGGTACAATACACGTGTTTGCAACTGGGGTAAACATACAGAAACTATGGTATGCTGAAGATTGAATTTAATCTTCAAAGCTTCGATTCAGAAGCAAGTTTGGTATGTAATAAAAAGATAATTTTCTTTTCCTGTGTAAATACCGGATATATTTCATCATCTGGCTTCGCCACTCGTTCATCATCTGGCTTCGCCACTCGTTAAAATATCACGTTTTTTTCGTACGACAAGATGAAATATATCCCGTATTAACGCAGGAATATAAAATATCCTCTATATACAATCCACAATGATGTGAAAGAAAACAAAACAAAAATGATAAAGTCAACAAAACTTGCATGACACCTAGGTAAATCGCAAGTGAGTTAGGACTGCCGTAAAGCAGCCTGACATGTTTCCTGTGTCGGAATTCCAATGTGAACTCAATAATTGTGTCATAGTGAAAAGTTTCACTAAGGAACAGAACATTTTATTTATTTATTTATTTCGGGGGGGGGGGGGGGGAGGGAGTCTGGAATTTGTTTGAAACAAAATTTCCGGCCCCAAAAAGCTTGAAAACAAATATATTCCGGCTCTGATTTTTAGAAAAAAGAAGAAAAGTTATGATATCCATTATATTATTTTTTTTAAAAATTATTTTTCTTGAGGTAAAAGCTAATTATATTCTTACTGAAAAGAAAAACCCAGCCCCAGCCCCCCCCCCCCCAATTAAATGTTCGGTCCCAAACCAACATACAGTTTTCTCGATGTATCTGATAAGAGCAATCCGTATTCATTCAGCTATTTTCTTTCCTATACTTTCTATATTTATCTTTCGAGATAAATATTTAAGACAATGTAGCGCTAGAAAATGAACATCAATCTATGCATTTTCTCGTGGATTTGGGATTTCTTGGACCCTTAACTATGTAAAAATATAAATTTTTCTAAAAGTTCCATACTCCAACATTTTGCAAGCGATCATCCTTAAGAGTGTCTTATACTTTCTATATTTATCTTTCGAGATAAATATTTAAGACAATGTAGCGCTAGAAAATGAACATCAATCTATGCATTTTCTCGTGGATTTGGGATTTCTTGGACCCTTAACTATGTAAAAATATAAATTTTTCTAAAAGTTCCATACTCCAACATTTTGCAAGCGATCATCCTTAAGAGTGTCTTATACTTTCTATATTTATCTTTCGAGATAAATATTTAAGACAATGAAGCGCTAGAAAATGAACATCAATCTATACATTTTCTCGTGGATTTGGGATTTCTTGGACCCTTAACTATGTAAAAATATACATTTTTCTAAAAGTTCCATACTCCAACATTTTGCAAGCGATCATCCTTAAGAGTGTCTTATACTTTCTATATTTATCTTTCGAGATAAATATTTAAGACAATGTAGCGCTAGAAAATGAACATCAATCTATGCATTTTCTCGTGGATTTGGGATTTCTTGGACCCTTAACTATGTAAAAATATAAATTTTTCTAAAAGTTCCATACTCCAACATTTTGCAAGCGATCATCCTTAAGAGTGTCTTATACTTTCTATATTTATCTTTCGAGATAAATATTTAAGACAATGTAGCGCTAGAAAATGAACATCAATCTATGCATTTTCTCGTGGATTTGGGATTTCTTGGACCCTTAACTATGTAAAAATATAAATTTTTCTAAAAGTTCCATACTCCAACATTTTGCAAGCGATCATCGTTAAGAGTGTCTTATACTTTCTATATTTATCTTTCGAGATAAATATTTAAGACAATGAAGCGCTAGAAAATGAACATCAATCTATACATTTTCTCGTGGATTTGGGATTTCTTGGACCCTTAACTATGTAAAAATATAAATTTTTCTAAAAGTTCCATACTCCAACATTTTGCAAGCGATCATCCTTAAGAGTGTCTTATACTTTCTATATTTATCTTTCGAGATAAATATTTAAGACAATGTAGCGCTAGAAAATGAACATCAATCCATGCATTTTCTCGTGGATTTGGGATTTCTTGGACCCTTAACTATGTAAAAATATAAATTTTTCTAAAAGTTCCATACTCCAACATTTTGCAAGCGATCATCCTTAAGAGTGTCTTGGCTGAAGGGCTTTTTTGTTTGTTGTTTTATAACTCATTAAAATCCCTTAAACACAATGTGCTTTGACCACTCAAGCCCAGATTGGTATGGGCATACTAGTAAGTGGATGTGTTTCAGTTATTATTATTTTTATTATTGTTGTTGTTATTGTTATTGTTATTATTGTTATTATTATTATTATCCATTGAATCTGCTGAGACCTGCGAAAACCAACTCCATCCCACTTCCCCAAGTACTGGCGTGCGTGTGTGTGTGTGTGCGTATGTCTGTGTGTTGGTTGAGGGGTTGGGGGGTCCTGCGCTGTAAGGTTCCTTTAAACTTGAGGGGAGAATATATATAACTATATATAACTATATATATAACTATATATATATATATATATATATAACTATATATATAACTATATATATATATATATATATATATATATATATATATATATATATATATATATATATATATATATATATATATATATATATATGAATGCAATAAACTGCTCTTATGAATCAACTGAAGAAGAAAACTAATCAAAGTGACAAATACCGCTTTGAGTGGACTGAAAATATTTAATGGGACCAGAGAGATATCACCACAATAGAGCCGGATGTCTTATACGATCGATCTGTGTACATCAAAATGTAGGTCCTCCCACTTATAAAGGTCCCCCTCCACCATCAATCCTTCCCGTTATGAACTCTCTCTCTCTCTCTCTCTCTCTCTCTCTCTCTCTCTCGAGAGAGAGAGAGAGAGAGAGAGAGAGAGAGAGAGAGAGAGAGAGAAAGAGAGAGGCTTAGGCAATATTAGGACACAATATTTATCAAATGTCACCACTGATAAAACGTTTCAAAAACCCATTTTGTTCTCATAATGTTACATATAATTATTTAGTATCACGCCATGCTCGCACATATAGTGAAATCAGAGTAAAAACAACGTGACTGACATCCCAATTGCACTCAGTTGATTTAATGGACGTGATGCATTTTTAAAAAAAACTAAACTTCAGCGTAATTAGTCATGTGTTAAATGGCATCTTGCCATTTCTACTACCTGTATTAAACTTTATTGTTTTGTTTGCAAAGGCCAGCAAAAATATATGTTATTCCACTCTTTCTATAAATTTTAAACACGAAATTAACCCTTATTTAGGAACCTTTGTTTCTGTTTAGTCACCAAAATTAGTGAACTCGCAGTCGGAACATTTTGGGCTCGGGTTCTTCTGTTTAATGATGGAAAAGTCTAAGCTTGCTCAAGCCGAGTGATCTTGCGGTCGGAATTTTACGACAATGCCAATGTAAAGTGCACTGACCGACTTTTGATGTTTGTCAGGGTTTGAAAACCTGCCTTTCCAGACGGATAACCGCAGGTACAGATATAGTCACCGATTCATTAGTTTAAACAAACAAACAACATGGAAGATCCTGGCACTGGGAAACAACTCACTTTTATATATAGATATTGCTCACAATTTAATCATTATTATGAATACAAACGAAAAGCAACTGAAGGGCTTAGGTCAAAAGTTTTGAATCACTTTGTGCTTATAAACCATACACATAGATCGAAAATAACCACTGAACAAGATGAAATAATGATTTCATATCTTGACTTTTGAATATGTATGAAGTTAAACAATAGTCCTGCACGGGACTGACTCTCAACTCTACGAAAAGAATTTCCAGAAATTCAAGATTATATCATTTCTTCTTTTTAACTTCTGAGTGTTAAAACCATTTCTGATATTCTTGAGCGATAAGGTTTTCAAGTTAGCCGCTGTGGCAGCCATATCGGATGTAAAATAGGCACAATTTTTAGCTAAGACCAGCTAGACACAACAAGATACCATATTTGATGCCATATCAGAACCATTTTCATTTGGTGCTAACTAGATATCATAAAAAGTCTTTTTAGTGAAAACCACCATTCAGGATAAGTGGGGATAAAACAAGATCTTCAAAATGGCTTCTGTGGCGGCCATATTGGATGTCCGAGCGGAACCATTTTCATTTAGGACCAACTAGACATTATAAAAAGTCTTCTGGTTTAAACATCATGTTGATATGACTTTCCGTTCAGGAGATGTAGCGATAAAAAAAAATTCAAGATAGCTGCCGTGGCGGCCATATTGGACGTCAGATCGGCACCATTTTCATTTAGGACCAACTAGACATCATAAGAAGTCTTTATAAGAATTCGATATGACTTAAAATCTAAGAAGAGTAGCGATACGATTTTTCACGATGTCCGCTGTAGCGGCCACATTGGACTTCAGATCGGCAAAAGTTCAGCTAAGACCAACTAGACACCATAAGAAGTCCTCTGGTGAAAACCCTATGTTGATATGACTTTCCGTTCAGGACAAGAAGCAATAACAATATTTTCAAGATGGCTGTTGTAGTGGCAATATTTAAAGTCAGATTGGCACCATTTCCACTGATTCTAACTAGACATCATAAAAAGTCTTTTAATGAAAACACCATGTTGATATGACCATCCATTCAGGAGGAGTAGCGATAACACGATTTTCAAGATAGCCGCTATGGAAGCCATATTGAATGTATGAGCGGAAACATTTTCATTTAGGACCAACTAGACATCATAAGAAGTCTTTCAGTAGAAACTCCATGCTGATATGACCATCCATTCAGGAGAAGAAGCGATAATAAGATTTTCAAATTGGCCGCTGTGTCGGCCATATTGAATGTCCGAGCGGAACTATTTTAATTTAAGAATAACTAAACATCACAAAAAAATCTTTTTGTAGAAACCCCATGTCGATATGACTTTCTGTTCAGGAGGAGTAGCAATAACAAGATTTTCAAGATAGATGTCGTGGCGGCCATTCTGGATGTCAGATCGGCACCATTTTCATTTAGAACCAACTAGACATCATAAGAATCCTTTTAGTGAATCCCCGCGTCAATATGACCATCTTTTCAGAAGGAATAGCGATAACAATATTTTCAAGATGGCTGCTGTGGCGGCCATATTGTATGTCTGAGCAGCACCAGTTTCGTTTAGGTTCAACTAGACCTTGCGATGAATGTGTGTAAAGTTTCATGGCAATCCTCCAAGTAGTTTAGGAGAAGTAGCGATAACAAACTTGTGCCAACGAGGGACGTCTAACGACAGACGACGGACGTCTGAAAACAGGCCATCCCATAAACTCTTCTGGTCTATAGCCAGATATTTTGGGGACAAAATGTCTAGCGCCCAAAAACTTTAAAAAAGACAAAAATCTTGCCCAGAGTTTTAGAAGAAAAAGAACCAATTATATCCATCATATTAATTAAATAAAAAAAAACTTATCTTTAGATAAAAATAAAAAACAAAAACATTTGTCCTTGTTGGAAAGACCCCCCCCCCCCCGAAAATAGTCGGTCTATATCACTGCGATGTTTTGTATTTTTATAAGAAAGAATTACATATTTTGACAAAATAGTTTATTATGCCATAAATCTGTCTGTATATGAACAATATTGCAGTTAAAACATATAAAAAGTAATATTAAATCAAAATGAAAATAATCTCCAATTCTCTACCATTTTCTAGAAGGTAATCTAACCTCCAAAATTCTCACAATAAGAGTTTACAGAAATTATTAAAGGTAAGTGATTTGGGGATTTGAGCAAGTTTTGACTTGGTGATGTAAGTATTAAAAGAAAAAAAATTAAATGCAGAAAATGGAAAAGGATCCATCAGCTCTGTACAGCGTCTGAGACATCAGAGCGTGTGACCGTTGGTAGGGGAAGTTTTTCTTTGAAAAAAAAGGTTTCCAAGGTAACAATGTTCCATTCTGTTCTCTCCTTTTCAAGAAGCAATCATTCCGATGATTAGGGAACACGGCAGAATGTCAGAATATAGTTTTTTTTAATTACAAAGTACAAGCATAACACTGTGTAGTATATGCCTGAAGGAAGCTAATGATGTAAGCAATTTTGCACTGGAGGACATGTAAAGTTCACGAACATCATCGTGAAATCAATTTCATTAGATAACGCCTAAATAACTTATCGAAACGTTTGCGAATCTAAGGTGATCTTAAAGATCATTCGTTCATTTAAAAAGGCATATAGCTCATACTGAAATCTTTTTGTTGCTGTCTGTCTAAAAGTACATGTCCATAAACTGTGGTGAATCATGGTACAACTCCTGCTGCGCAGTTAATGGCGCAAATAGTATAGTGTACAAAAGTAAGATAGGGTAGCGTTTCAGACTTCGGGCTCACCATGGAATGAAAAGTGTGTTTGGTTTGGTTTTGTGGTGTTTAACGCCATTTTTCAGTACATGAGGCCATAAATGGCGGCCAGTATATTTGGTGAAGGAAGAACCCGTTTAGACCACAGGAAGAACCACCGACCCACGGGAAGCTACTTGCAAGCTTTCTCACATACGCACGTTGGTCGCACCGAGACTCGAACTCACGCGGACAGAAGTGAAATGTGTGAGTGATCTGTAAAGGCGAGCGCCTTAGACCACTCAGCCACCCGGGGCCACTGAAAAGTGTGTGAACAAGTAAATACGTATCCATAGTCTGTAGAATATCACGCGAATCAAAATGCTTCCTGTTCATATTATTCGTTGTTTGCCTGCCCCCACCCTTCACTCGGATACTTCTCACTTGGCTCATGAAGAATTTACATTTTAAGATTTGACATGAAGATCTGAAAAGTAATTCATGTAAAACGGACTTTTCTGATTTAAATAAATGTTTGATATATTGTTTTCTGTCTTGGAAATTGCTTCCATACCATATGCTTTACAAGTGAAATACGTAATATATCTATCTATCCTTACATACATACATACATACATACATACATACATACATACATACATACATACATACATACATACATACATACATACATACATACATACATACATACATACATACATACATACAGGTAGTTCCGACAAAATTGAATTTCATAATATATGGGGTGGATACTAACGAATACTTGTTTTGATTTTAATATATAAGCATGAATGTATTCATAATCTCGCAAACTCTCAGAGTAGCTTTTTTTCATACAGTAGAAAATTCCGGAAGCGGTTAAAATATTGCTTTCCTGCCTTATAGCACTGTAGAAGAATATACTTCCTCACGTACTAACTGAACCCAGTGACCCTGACTCGTGCGTATGAATCAGCACTAGTACTACGCAAACAAACATCGCGCTAAATATGGACTAATCACTGACACTATCAACTGTGGTCCAAAGTCGCGCTGTTCTTTCAATCTTTCATTCTCTCTTACTTTCTTTCTTTCTCCAAACTGTCTGGTACTCTGACTTGTAAGTTAATAAATCTCGTACGTTCAGTTATTTGACCATACCAATGATTTAACTTGAACATTTAAGACCGGTTGGTTAGTTGACTTTATTTTAGACCAAACGTCTATTCGTGGAAGTGTATATGGGCACGGGAAAATCAAAATTCAATCGGTTTTCATTTTTACTACTTTACCAGTTTTTACTACTTTTACTATCCCTTAAAACACATTTTCATTTTTTAATTTGTTGTGTCCTTGAAAACTGTATCATGGGGGGGGGGGGGGGTATTTATTTCTTGTGCACTCGATGGAATTCCAGGGCAGGATGCACGAATATCGTTTGGGGGGAGGGAGGCATAAAAAAGTAGGCAATGAGTCTGTTGGGTGGAACCCCCTGGTGGCATTTTAAGAGTTTCCAGGGCATAATTGTAATCATCTAACTGTAAAGAAAACTTACTCTATGAAACGTTCCGGTTGTTCACGCTCATTTTCTTTGGGGCGGGGACGCTACGACTCCTCCCCCCCCCCTCCATATCCGCCCCAGAAATCAGCTTCTTAAATATTCAAATAAACTCTCCTTCATACACGCAATAAGAATGCCTCAACGACTCGCACCCATGAATTGAAGATCAGTGGCAAACAAGCAAAACTAAAAGGTCACTTCGAGATTTCAACTTCGTCGCACACACACACACACACATACACACACACACACACACACACACACACATATATATATATATATATATATATATATATATATATATATATATATATATATATATATATATATATATATATAACCATTGCCAATTTTACTTATTTTATCTTCTGTGTTCATAAAAAAGTATTCATTGAAACAGACGACATTTAAACCACGTCTCAGTAAACATACTCAAAGACATTAATGGAAATGAAGCAACAGTACAATTCAGCGACTTTGTAATGGCGACGTGTGTTTTTACACCCACTCAGTACCTTCTAGACAAAGTTATGTATTTCATCTGTGCTCTCTGGGGACCCGTCATATAGTCTCACCCATAAGGGGAATTGTCATCTTCAAATCACCAAATGCTTTTCACTCATGGAGAAATCTTGGTAAAAGTCCGCTTGCTCCAGGCATGAAATCAGTGGATAATCAGTTGAAAATTTGGGGTCATTGTCACTCAATATATATACAGTGAAAATCCCCCCCGAATTGGGCATCGATGGGTGGGGTTTAGACTCGGGTATGACGGAAACAAATAGCAGTGCATTGAACCCGTTGTTTCTAATTTCTGCTCAACAGCTGTTGCATCAGATTTAAAGAAAAAAAGAAAAAAAAAAAATGCTTGTGCAGATGTTTATGGGCCACTAACCGATTTCCTGAACCGCAACCCGGATGATATTAAACTAAAAACCCGGAAAACCGTCATTGCGGCGACTATACGTGATGATTATCAGAAACACACATTACTACGAGTTATTTTTCAGAACTTGTCAAACAACATAAAATCGGTCTAACAAATATATTGGATATCATGAGCAATGAGTTAACAGCAAAACAATACTAAGTAAACAGTTATGTGTTAACAGCAGTATAAGCACTCAAATGCCATTTTGTGTGGGCGGGATGAAAGGGAGTTGTCCAATCAGGCTGGCAACATGTTGACTAAGTTGTCAGGCTCTGTAAACACAGAGATACCTTCTCTCTCTCTCTCTCTCTCTCTCTCTCTCTCTCTCTCTCTCTATATATATATATATATATATATATATATATATATATATATATATATATATATATATCCCCTTCGGTTTGCGTGCTGACTTGTCAATTGATAACTGTATTGTTGAAACCAGTCAAGCATGTCGGGTGTAAATGACCATGATGCAATGCATGCGTCGTCAGGGTCAGAACGAGCTTCGTTAGCTAGAGAAGGCATAATATTAGGAGTGAGATCACTTTCACAATCTTTATGACAAGAAAACTACTTTTAAATTTTAATAAAGTTGTCTTTTTAGTTACAGGGATTATAATACTGAGATGTCAGGTGTTGTTAGGTCTCCTCTATTTACAATCAACGTGCTGCCTATGATTACGCTTGTATTGCATAATGGTCATTTAAGCTCGATGTACTTCATTGCTTTCAACAATATATTCGCAAATGACAAAGCCATCATGCATACTGAAAGAGTTAATACAAAATCATCTCGACAAGCAAATGTAAAAAAAAAAAAAAGTTGAGATCAAATTAGGTCGGAAACCAAATAATTTGGTAAACTATTTAGTCCCCTACCTTGGGGTCACCTATATTGTTTACATGTGATAAATTGGTCCGAATCATATTCATTCACTAGTAAAAAGTCGCCAATCCCCTTTTGTTCCACGGAATAAAGATGATCGGAGATCCTTGGCTAGCGAAGATGGTTCAGACCAAACTGCAATGAAGTATTGAACATTAATACATTTACTATAGCAAGAACAGAATTTGGTTCGTACCAAATGTTTGGCACAACCATATGAGTAGATCCCAGGATAGTTAGGACCACAAACTTTAAGGCTTATCTATATTTATTTATTGTTTGTTAGAAAAGAAATATATTTTTAAAAAAATTAAGTGGCATGAGAAATAGATCAGGTACTCTATTTAAATCATGAAAATTGTTATAATAGTTGACCGGGTATGGGATTTTGCTTTGGTAAGACTACTTATTGCTCTATGGAGAAGACAGTAACCTACTTTTCAGGCTCTAATAGACTGCTCCTAGGTACATCCATCAGACTGGTTTGCGTGACCAGGATGGACAGGCTATACTATCGCAAGTTCCGTCCCTTATACATGTTGAATAAGTATGCGATTGAAGTCTTAAACGCCTAATGCCTCGATATTGAAGTTATTGTAAAAAATTTCGCCAATGCTGATACGGTGAAATTTAATCCCGCTATGAATTATGATACATGAGACGTTTTGAAATTTCTGAATGTAATACAAATTGACATAATGGACTCGTAAATATTCATATCAGCATGTAAGCCACAGCAAGACCCAATAAATTGTAATTAATTCTAATACATATCAGTATATAGATTATATTATGGTAATTGATAATAGGTAAAATATTTATTAAACTACCACTAGAACAACCAATTTATTTTTGTTAGTTTCCATAACTTCTCTAAAAAATAACAAAGGCGAAAACCTGTCACAGATTTCTTGAAACAACCCCAATAAATGTACATGACAGTACATGTACAGATGTCATTGCACCGTATTGGTCATGTTTTCAGATCATAGCGGAACAGATATTACAAGTGAGTAATCTCAATTTTACAAATGCAAATTTTAGGAATCAATTAAGAAAATGAATGTGAATATTTGGAATGCAATAAATCTACCACTAAACATAGCAAAAGTTATTAGCAAGACGTTTAACTCTGATTACTTCATTCAAATCTCCCATAAATTGATCTCGACCTTACCTTAATCATTAGCTACGATTAAAAACGTAGCATAAACTGTGCAAGACTGCGTTTGAATCCGAACAAACCAGAGCATATTCAACAATTACATAGCGCACCTCTACGAAGCTTGTAGTAATCTTCAGTAGCCATCGTAATGATTTATCTTCAGTAGTCATCGTAAGCAGTAATTATCTTCAGTAGTCATCGTAAGCATTAATTATCTTCAGTAGTCATCGTAAGCATAAATTATCATGCAAGAAATAAATTCAGATTAAAGTAATCTTGACAACCAAATATCAGACACTTTTCTATTTAATGTTTTGGTAACCTTTTTATCTTTACATTTTAAGTTTAAACTTTTTAAAATTTATAATTTTAACGATTAATCGGCACTATATAGCTAGTATTGTGCTGACGTACCGTTAACCACATACGTACGTACATAGTGACAGGGCATACAAGACGTAAAACATTTTTTTTAAAAACATTCTTTTCTATGATTTCAAAATAGAGGCACTATAATGAGATGAAAAAAACCAGGGATCAATTTTGTTGATGTGTTTTTTTAAAAACAATTATTGTTCCTAAAATCTGCTTGAAAAGCTATTATCACCGTCCACCCCTAGAAGCCAGATTTTACAGTGAAAGCCACATGCTTTTGGCAACCTTGGAGTGTAAGCCAGTAGTGCGCATAGTTCATCTATCAGTAATTACCTTGATTAGCCACTACAGATTAGGACTAATATGCAAATCATGCAGCATGCAGTCCACTCATCAATTCATATATTTATTCACATGTACAATACATAGTTAACCTGTTGAGGATAACTTATCACAATAGGCCATTTATAGTCATTAATATGTAAAGTTTTTTTTTATTGAATAAACATATTTATTTCTATTTTCAACAGCATGACCATAAAGGGCTATATACAGCATGGCCATAAAGGGCTATATACAGCATAGCCATAAAGGGATGTATACAGCATGGACATAAAGGGCTGTATACAGCATGACCATAAAAGGCTATATACAGCATGGCCATAAAGGGCTGTATACAGCATGGCCATAAAGGGCTGTATACAGCATGACCATAAAGGGCTATATACAGCATGGCCGTAAAGGGCTATATACAGCATGGCCATAAAGGGCTGTATACAGCATGGCCATAAAGGGCTGTATACAGTATGGCCATAAAGGGCTGTATACAGCATGACCATAAAGGGCTATATACAGCATGGCCGTAAAGGGCTATATACAGCATGGCCATAAAGGGCTATATACAGCATGACCATAAAGGGCTGTATACAGCATGACCATAAAGGGCTATATTCAGCATGGCCATAAAGGGCTGTATACAGCATGACCATAAAGGGCTGTATACAGCATGGACAAATCTATATAGTTATGAGATAACCACAGTTACTTTAACCTAAGTAAGCAAAGTATAAATTATAAGGGTATAGTACTATCAGAGATGCATCGAATTATACCAGGCATGTGCAACCTACGGCCCGCGGCCCTGATCCGGCCCCCCACCTGGTTTTATCCGCCTATTTGCATCATAGGGTGTGGCTTTAAAAATCGCTTATCCGGTCCGCGCCCTGGAGGAAGTTGCAAAAGCCTAAGTTATACAATAAACGGCAGCCAATACGTGACATTTAACACAAAATTTCAACAAAGTCACTGATGCATAAAATATATGTCTCGTAAAACCTCTTTTTGCAATAAGGGTGTAGAACTTATCAAGATGCATTCACTCACCAAGTTTCATGATTCCAAGTATAACAGTATGTAGAGAGGAGGTAAATAAAAACCTATGTGGTCATGAACTAAACGCAAAAATCTAGTATAATCCAGTACAATGTCAAAAGCAGGCCACAGTGGCCTTCGTTTGTTGTAAGGTTGTACTAATAGAGATGCATATGATCATCCAGTTTGAATCTGGCATGAATAGTGCTCAAGATTAAACTAAAGTCAGTGAAGCGGGCAATATGAGTCACAGTGACCTACGTTTGTGACGAGGATGTAGTAGTACTCATCAAGATGCATCCTCTCACCAAGTTTCATGAATCCAACTATAAAAGTATATATATATATATATATATATATATATATATATATATATATATAGAGAGAGAGAGAGAGAGAGAGAGAGAGAGAGAGAGAGAGAGAGAGAGAGAGAGAGGTGTACATAACCTATCTGGTCATGAGCTAAACGCAAAAACTTAACTTAAGTCAGTAAAATATGAAATGTAGGTCACATGGAATTTTTGTTTTAAGGTGTGGTACAAACAGAGATGCATACAGTCATCTATTTTGATGGCTCTAGCATTGAGAGAGTTTGATAAATAAACTTAAAAATTTAAACAAAGTCAGCGAAGCGTGAAATATGGGTCACAGTGAAAAAAAAAGAAGAAAAAAAAAGAATGACAACTGAACTAACGCAAACACTTAACCAAGAATGTGCAACTAATGTACATGTTTGTACAAAGTTAGCCTCCTTAACCCTCTCCAAATGTGTTAGGTCCTATGAAACCGACTCCGAACTGTTGCCTAGACCTAGGAAGAAAGAACGGTTGAAATGCAGTGAGGCTGTACATATGCATATGTTTTTATCTATGCGAACAAAGACGTCGAGGGGAGGGGGGGGGGATAGTAGAATAGTTCTCGTTTACTTCGTAGAGGTGAGCTATATTGTTTTGCCATGTGTGTGCTGAAATTTATTTCAACAAGAATGCCGGGGCCTGTATGTTCAGCCTACCGTAAAACGTGTGACCTTGATCCCAAGGTCAAAAGGTGGATCGAGAATCCAAAGTATGAAGAAAATCCATCAAGGAGTTTAAGAAATATGAGCAAATGAAGAAAAAAAAAACTTAATCACACCTCAACGCATATTTTATACAACTATGACATTGACCCCAAGGTTAAAGAGGCGAGCGTGTTGCATAATGAACTATATTACATTCATAACGATTGATTCAAAGTACACAGAAAAATCCATCAAGGGGTTTAGGAATATAGAAAAATTTACAGACGTTAGCAAAAGCCTTAACATGACTGTGAGCTTGAGCTAGTAAACGTGTCGCATGATGAATTGCTTTAGCTTCATAATGAGTCATTCCAAATATGAAGAAAATCTATCAAGAGGTTTAGGAAATATAAGCATATGAGAAAAAAAACTTTAACCAAAGCATTAACGCAAATTTTCTATCCAAGTGACCTTGATCTCAGAGTCAAATGGGCAAGTACACGTGTCACAGAATTAATTGTCTTAGCTTCATAATGATTCATCCGAAGTATGAAAAAAATATATTAAGAGGTTAAGAAGACATAAGCAAATGAAAACACTTTAACTAAAACCTAAGCGCAAATTTATATTACTGTGACTTGACTCTAAGGTCATAGGGGCCAGCGAGCATGTCGTATGATAAATTGTCTGAACCTTATCATAATTCATTCCAAGTATGACGAGAATCTATCAAGGGGTTTAAGAAATATAAGCAAATGAAAAACCTTTAAGCAAAGCCTAACGTTAATTTTCTATGACTGTGACCTTGACCCTAAGGTAAAAGGGGCGAGCGAGTATGTCTTGAAATGAATTGTCTTATCTTCATCATAACTTATGCCAAGTATGATGAGAATCTATCAAGGGGTTTAGGAAATATAAGCAAACGAGAGCCATTAAGCAAAACCTTAATGCCAATTCATAGAGACTGTGACCTTGACCTGAAGGTGAAATGAATTGTCTTAGCTTCATCATAATTCGTGCCAGGTATGATGAGAATCTATCAAAGGGTGGTTCATTATAAGTGAATTCCTCTTGAACGTTCACTGAATTCCTTTACACACACATACACCGCACCTCACCCCCATTTGTCGACGGTTGCTGCAAATATAATAATGTATTTGCAGCAAAGAAAATAAATATTCAAAGAATTCATGAAAATACGTAAAGCTGTTACTTGGAATTTTGCAGTGACTAAACGTAGATTCTGTAACTGGCGGCTGCATAAACAACTCCCAGATATGAGACCGTACAGTAAGGCAAAAGTATAAATAGCGACCGCTACGTAGCTTGACATGATTTCAGGGTTACACTGTATTGTTTGTTATACATCAGAACAGATCCTCTATCATACGTTAAGTTGAAGGCTTTTGAATCACGAGCGAGATATGGCACGGTTCCAAATTCTGACACCCTTCATTTTAACTGCATGTAACGTTTCGAGTTAATCAAGGTTTTCGACAGGAGAAGAAAGAAGTTACAAAAACAAACACGTAACACAAAAGCTGAGAAAAGACATGAACTATTTACGAGAGGTATTTAAAAGATTCTGAAAATTCGTGCGCTGAACAACAAAGTTTTTTTTTTTTTAGTGAACAGTAAGTACATTAATACAACCTCTCAAAATACTCCTCATGCACCTGATTATCAATTTGTTAAATGCCATTTTACATTCACTTTTTGGTATGTTGTTCTTACACTGGAAAACTGCGCATCCAACCGCAAGGCGGCTTTCAAATCATCTACCCCGCAGCAAATCTTTGATAACGGGATTCGGCCAGAAAATCATTTGGAGTTAACTCAGGCTGTATGGAGGATGAGGCAACGTTTGGACGCTGTGCTTTTTCAGGAAGTCTGTCACGAAGGTGGATTTATGCGTCTGTGCGTTGTCATGAAGTAGATGAATACCGCGGGTACCGTGTGCGGACGGGTGGTTCGGCAACCGGTGTGCGGACGGGTTGTTCGGCAGTGTTCCACAACTTTTTGGCAAGACGTTGGGAGGTATAAAAATGTCCAGTGACACTAGCAGAGTCAGGCATAGGTACCTGGACGTCCAGGTCTATTGCATCGAAAAATAATACGGGAACCCCGGGTGGCCGAATGGTCAACCACACATCTCACTTCTGTCCGCGCGAGTTCGAGTCTCTGTTCGACCAAAGTTGGTATGTGAGAAAGCTTGCCATCAATCGGATTAAAGTCAGATATCCACAGTCCTACGTGGAGATCTGCCAGACATCAATAAAAATTCATATTTTGGTGACCTATGGAATTCCCAGTCCACTTATTTTTAGTACTCTATCAGATAAAGCATTGCAAATTCGTGTCAGGGAAACCTATCGTTAGTAATGAATTGTTCCGAATTACGTGTGTCACATTTGAAAGCTGTAATTTGATTGGCGAACCACAAGGTCAACGGGACATGACCTCTTATTGGCGTCCATCAGATCTTCACGTAGGACGGTGGAAATCTGAATTTAATCAGGCTGGCTTGCCATTAGCTTCCCGTGGGTCGATGGTTCTTCCCGGGGTCTTCCTAGTTTCTTCCTCCACCAAATATGCTGGCCACCATATATAGCTTATCATGTGCTGACAAATTGAGTTAAACGCCACAAACTCTCTTAACAGTCTGACTACGTCGATTGATTTGTGGTCTCTGCTCGTTTTCTCCGATCCAAATTTATTATTTTCTCTTCAGCCGGGTTAAAAAAAAAGTAAATCCATGTTTCATCACCTGTGACAATCTCATTCAAACGTCTCTGGCCACTCTTTTCATATTTGGCGAGTAGCTGTTTGGCAATTTCAACCCGAGTCTGTTTCTGATGAACCTTCAACAAATGCGGGACCCATCTTCTACAAACCTTTCTGAGCTTCAAATGATTCTTCATTTTATTAAAAACAGCTGCCGAAATATCTTCAACTGTGTATCGAGCATCGTCATAAATTTCTCCCTTCGTGCTGCATATGCAGCTGCAGATCATTTTATCGAAAGTTATTTTGTCTATCGATCGGCATTACATTTATTGACAAGTTCAAAGAAACAAAAAAGTTATAACAAAATATTCAGAACTTTTCCAATACCCGTCGCATATGTTTGAATGACAGGGAAGATCTACAGAGTTAAATAATAAAAAACTAAAGATCAGATAAAAACAATATCAAAATGTGAAAACTACATGTCTATTTTGTGTTATGTCAGAATAGCTAAAAAATAATAAAAGATGGGGTGATAGGCAGTGGTAGCGCGAGGGTTTGAGCCGTCCCCCGCCCACCGAGGCTCCCCTACTTTGCCACGGAGAACAGTTTTTATGTCAGTTGCCAACCTCCACCCCCCTCCCCATCTAAGCCCTGAAACAGGGGTCTTAGATGGGGGGTGGAGGTAGCAAAAAAAAAATCCCGACTGGCCCGGCGCCCGGGTGCAATTGCACCACTGACCTCCCTCGCGCCCCCACTGGTGATAGGCGTCAATGCGTGTTATCCGTAAGAATTACCAAATTGTTTTTTGACCTAATTCCAGCTAAAGATAATGGACGGACACGGTGCTTTGCGAAAAACAACTAAATCCAGTATCGTGTCTTACGTTTGCGTCGCTCTACATCGGTTCAGCCTGGGTTAGACTCAATCGGTAGCATCTCGATAGACTCTACCGAAATGTCTACTTGTAGTGTTTGGCTAGCTTCACGTTGATTTTACTGCGAATGTGACTCTATACAGTACCCAAATTTGTGTCTGCTCTCCATCATTTCAATCTTTACATACATATCTACCGACGTACTATGTACGCATGCACTAGATGGATAGATTAGGTGGATAGATGAAAGGAAAGATGGATGGATGGATGTAGGAGTGTATGAAGATGTGCACATATGAATTGAAGTAAAACTATACATATCTTTGCATTCCTTCTACACATGGATTCATTTACAATTGCTACGGTCTTTCTTTTAGAAAGGCACGTAAAAAAAAGATCAAAAATGTGATCCACCACTAAGCAGTACAGCAACAGTTAGTCGGCTACATGTGATTAACTAATGCATAAAAAAATAACAACTAGCGCAGAATAAGCACACAACTGTCACTGTATGCAATCTTTGCTATGTTTTTGCCATACAGTCAACGTGGAAATTAAAGTATGCATGTATGTATGCACGTATGTATGCATGTATGTATGCACGTATGTATGCACGTATGTATGCATGTATGTATGCACGTATGTATGCATGTATGTATGCACGTATGTATGCACGTATGTATGCACGTATGTATGCACGTATGTATGCATGTATGTATGCACGTATGTATGCACGTATGTATGCACGTATGTATGCACGTATGTATGCATGTATGTATGCACGTATGTACCTCACACCGATGTACAAACTGCGCATTTTGTACGTGAAAATAGGAGATACATTTACCATATGATGGGCAAATAAAATTACAAATAATTAATCAATCAATATCTTTTCTTATCCCTGTGCCACACGTAACGGGTATTATGTATTTATTTCTTGCTTTACATACGTACATGCTAAAAATCGTTTTATTATCATGTACTCTAATTTTGTTCCATCGACTTACCAAAGGAGGTAACTCAACAATATTTTTCCGTATGCGTCGTCGTCCAACAGTATACATCACAGATAAGGACGCGTGTCACGACATTATGTCGTTATCAACTTCTAAATTATGACGTCAACCACCTTTTCACATGATGACATCATCCAACTCAACCGATATAGCAGGCGCGTATGATTGAAATTATGAATGAAGTTGAGTAAACAGCATATTTATCTGATTAGGTAATTTTTTTTATCCTAGTAGTAATGTGACGAGGTCTGGTAACTGATGCTAATTACAAATTAGAGTATAGAATAAATAGGTACAAATTAGAGAATAGAATAAATAGGTTATTGTATGCATACTGTATGATATTTCAGGTGGAAATTTCGACTTCCCAAATCTTGTAGCTTCATGCCGCTTTTTCATTTTTATTCATAATAAACTTCGCTACCAACTGACAGACTAAATACTTTTATTGCACAGTGTTTGAATGTAAAACTAAATTACATTTACCTTTCTAATGCAGATTTTTTATTGGTCAGTTTTTGGTATGTGAAACATTTACTTCCTAGTGAGTTGTTTACTGATAAAATGCCATGTCCTTAAATCAGCACAGGTCGTGAGAAAATTTGAAAATCTGAATAATAATAATATTGATGGTCGTATTGTTTGTTCCCTATACAGTTTTTGATTGGCTTTCCATTTTTTTTTTTTTTTTTTTATTTTTTTTTTTGGATTGGCTCTGTATTTTCTCTTTTACGTTGGTAATTGTTTGTTATATGGATCTGTTACAACTTGGCATGGTGCTTGTCCGTGTATAACGCACGCATAACTCTGAACAGCGTATACCGATATCTGCTGTCGCATAAAGCGCTGGCATATCAGAGTCTACGCTGTTCGCTTTAAACTTTTAGTAGAAGGACAGCGCATTATGCAAGGAAATATATGGATCGAAATGTTGTTTATCGTTGGGTGCGTGTTACTCATGGGTATACTGTATACGTGCAGCTGAAATGTGTTCTGACTATCCCGAGTTGCTTGTTTATGCCCCTCTACGACAGTGGTATAGTCATATAGTGTTACCCTTGTCCGTAAATCGTCCGTACGCTCGGTTGTGCCTTTAGGTCATTTTCTGATACTCAGTTGGGGCATACGTGTTCCATGAACACGTTTCGAGTTTCTAGATACTTAATCGATTCCTGTTACGTCGAACTATGGTGTAAGCAGTGAACTCAGTCACGCTCTAAAGTAAACTCGGCAAAATATAACCCTGTTAAAAGCATTATGATACCTGTATGCTATTATTTGCACACGTTCTGTTAAAGAAAGTTCTCGACTGAGTTCAGGCTTGAAAAAAGAAACTTGGGAATATTTCGGCCAAGAATAAATCATTTTAGTCAAGTCGCCGTAAGGCATGAGAGTGTTCCGATTGTCTGTTGCTTACTCAACCGGTTTACGTGCGTCTCTTGATAGTGTAAATTGGCCAAGTTATCAATAGCAAATTCAGAAACTGTTTGTTTGCAAAACGACTTATGAACCCTTTTATTGTTTTCACAGAAGCCATCTAAAAATCACAGAAATAATAATAATAATAATAATAATAATAATAATAATAATAATGATAATAATAATAATAAAACAACAGTAAAAATCTTAATCATTTGTGTTCAAAACAAACGTACGTTTGTATAACTGAGTTTACTTGAGGAATTGGTTTGTATCAAGAGTTTTCAAACATCAAATTTGGACATTGTACGTTTTTGGTTAAGTTTTAGAAACTAACAAGAAATATTATTTGTTCTAGTGACAGTTTATTAAATATGTTTTACCTATTAAGGCTATTAACTATTACCATAATGCAATCTACTTACTACCAGCAGTTACAATTCATTACAATGTATAGTTTGTGCTGTGCTGTGCTCATTTTAAGTCATATGACCAAAATACATGATGTAATGACCAAAATGGTGATGAACCCTAATTCAGACATCATGATAAAGAGAATGTTAGCGTACGCACATTTATTACTACATTTACATTGCACAATACCCCCCCCCCCCACACACACACACACACACACATCACCACGATAGTTATGGATACAGAGTTCTCATTTAAATTAAATTTACGGAGCCGTGGTAGCTCACTTTGCAATGTGTCGGACTCGTAATCCTCTATGTGTCTTTGGAAAAGATAATTTGCGTTCACTTCCTCTGCATGTTATAGCCAATACTGTGTTAAAGGTGCCTTTAAAAAACATAATCAAAGATATAAACTGAAATTGACGAAATGAATTTAATAATTTCTACATTTTTTCGAGCCTTGGTGAACAAAAGATTTAAATTATTAGACCAGTTCTCATTTTTGGAATGAGAACTAGTGTAAGGTTTTCGTTATTACATGACTAAAACAAAACATTTAATGAAACCGTAGAATAGTGTAGTGAAATAACGTTGCAATACATTCGGATGCTGCCGTCACTACAGTATTGCCTGAGATGACATCATTTCTAACGTCATGAAGTGTTTTTAAACGTGATACGTTAAAAAAAAATTTGATTTGAAACTAAATAACGCCATAGTCGTGTGATGAAACCAAGTGAAATGAAATCTATTTATGGGCGATCAGTCACGGGTTATGTGTGATCCGAATAAATGTAATTACGAATGATATTTATACTTAGATATTTTTGTGTACATTCCAAATAGAAAGTTTATATGAACCAGACTAGTGCATGTACCTCAAATTTGTATTCCCTTTCGTTTCATCCTAAATTAGATAGTATGAGGTTTTAGTACCCTAAACATGAAGGTTGACTTGTTTCGTGATCAATTGTGATGATATGTAATAACTGCAACACGAGAAAGATAAAGTTAGCTCCAGGAGGCGTGAATGATAAAATCTCATACTTCCCAAATCCACGATAATAACGAAAGGGAAATTTATAAATACTTGCATATGTACTAGTTTTTAACTTGCATATGTACTAGTTTTTACACCGTCTACGTGTAATACAAAAGCAAAGATGTACTCTTCGAAATCACCGTGTCATCGCACTTTATTGCTCATCCGTAACCTAAATCAAATCTAGGTCAAATCTAGATAGATTTTTTGTTAATTTTATTTTAGATATACGTTGGTTCATTAACTTTCATTTAGTATATATCGTTCGGTATGAACCGCAACCTATTACTATTCACGCAAAAAAAGGTAAATTTGGTTTCTCGCACTATACATTTCAAACTACATGAATAAAATATCACTGCGTAAGTGCTGTTCGTTTGACATCATTCGCTCGAAACAGTTCATTAATATTTTCTGAAACTTATTATTGGTCAGCGATAGATGGGCTGATTTTCTTCTTCCATACATGATTAAACTTAAATAGATATATTTTGATATTTTTATCACAATTTTAAGGTACTTGTATGTTCCACATAGTAACTTCCACTGAGTACTAACCGTTCGTTTATGAACACGTGATTGATCATCCGAAACGTATGATTGATCACCATAAATAGACTGACTGGGCTTTTATTATTATTTTTAACGTTTTTACATTTATATTAACTTTCACTAAGTAATTAGCCATGGTTAATTATTACCTTAATACACACATAATTGACCGTAGAAATATGTTATCAATCACCAATAAATAGATGCACATCAGGTTTCGTACTTAAAACCCATCAATTTATCATTTTCCACGCTGTTATTTTAAACTTATTAATATTCATTCATCATGCGGTGAGAACTAGGGTTAACGCGTACGTTCTTTCTACTGAAAAGTGCTTACTTCTCACAATTCCACGAATTGTCTACATGGGAATTCCCCGTTTGTCAAGCAACCCAATCAGTTCAAACGCGTCACCTCTCACGTCAGAAATAATTTGTCATCTACTACCTGTGTTAGGTCAAGGTATTCATGTTCATAGTGTGTGAACATACATGTACATACATGAATAGTCCATTACACTATCGATAGTTAAATGGCAAATGCAATGACTAAGAGGTGGTAATGATTACAAAATGAGAAGACACTTTGAAGTTATTTTTCAATTTAAATTTCAATCTGATCTTATAGGCGTGCAAGTTAAAGATAATATAACCACGTGACTATCTATCTGAAAAACAGTACTTCCTTAAGAAGGGCAATTCAATAAGTATACAGTTTATAAATTATTCATTCTGATAGATTGTATCACTCTCATAACTCCAAAATTGCAATTTTTCTTCCTATACTTTTCTCCAACGCCCATGCTACCGTGATTTGTCCGCTCTCTTCCTAGACTGGATGTATAGTATGATTGAGAA